>BDSI01000083.1:185000-251684 GCA_003117195.1 Eudorina sp. 2006-703-Eu-15
GGCGTATGCGTCAACAGCGCGTGCGATGCCGACAGCAAGCAAGTGCCCGGCACAACCGTCCCAGCCCGTGCAGAAGGAAAAAGATACTGACCTGAATGCAGAAACGGGAGCACCAAGCGAAGCAGCACCGTCAGTGGTTACCGAAGCGAAGTCGGAGGACATGCAAGGCGGATGGCAAGACAGGGACGCACGTGAGCGCGACGGTCCTAAAAGTTGTTAGTAAGAAGGAAAAAACGAGCAAAGCAAATGGAATGCAAAGATGCGGGTGCCGAATTTGCAGTGATGCGCCGGGTACGAACGCGGTCAACTGCCGTCACAGCGCAGGGGCAAAGAACTAATCGCAGATGCGGCGGTGCCGGCGTGCGGACTCTCACAGAGCTCCCGTGTGTGTGTGTGTGTGTGTGTGTGAATCGTTACATATCTGCCGGGCCGACACTGGCCGGGGGCGCTAACCCGCCCCATACGGGAGACCGCCGAAGCACTTTCCCCCGGATACGGGGGAAAGGGGCGTAAGGGGCCTCTGTCCCCTCGCTCTCAACCTAGGGCGCGTGCCCGATCCCCGAGGATCGATGACCGCTGTGCCCCCTCAAGGGAGTGGGCGAAGGCCCATCCCGGGCGGTCTGCGCCTCTGTGTGTGTTATCAAGGAGAAAAGCTGAGCCGCGAATAAGCAGACCCGTGTCCAGTAATGCAACCGACGACTGAGACCGAGACCAGAGTTACCAATATGCCAGGGCGAAGTATGTCGACCATAAGGAGTCCCAAGGTGGTGTAGGCCGTGATGCTGCAGCGCCCCGTAGCGTTGTCGAGCGCCGGTGGGCGCCGGGACGCCAGCAGAAGCAGCGGCTATGACGTCGTAGGCTAATGCAAACGAAAACTCTACTAAGCTACCTACTGATCCTAAGGCGCAGCAAAAGCAAGGGCGTATGCGTCAACAGCGCGTGCAATGCCGACAGCAAGCAAGTGCCCGGCACAACCGTCCCAGCCCGTGCAGAAGGAAAAGATACTGACCTGAATGCAGAAACGGGAGCACCAAGCGAAGCAGCACCGTCAGTGGTTAGCGAAGCGAAGTCGGAGGACATGCAAGGCGGTGTGTGTGTGTGTGTGTGTGTGTGTGTGTGTGTGTGTGTGTGTGTGTGTGTGTGTGTGTGTGTGTGTGTGTGTGTGTGTGTGTGTGTGTGTGTGTGTGTGTGTGTGTGTGTGTGTGTGTGTGTGTGTGTGTGTGTGTGTGTGTGTGTGTGTGTGTGTGTGTGTGTGTGTGTGTGTGTGTGTGTGTGTGTGTGTGTGTGTGTGTGTGTGTGTGTGTGTGTGTGTGTGTGTGTGTGTGTGTGTGTGTGTGTGTGTGTGTGTGTGTGTGTGTGTGTGTGTGTGTGTGTGTGTGTGTGTGTGTGTGTGTGTGTGTGTGTGTGTGTGTGTGTGTGTGTGTGTGTGTGTGTGTGTGTATCAAAGAGAAAAGCTGAGCCGCGAAAAAACAGACCCGTGTCCAGTAATGCAACCGACGACTGAGACCGAGACCAGAGTTACCAAGATGCCAGTGCGAAGTATGTCGACCATAAGTAGTCCCAAGGTGGTGTAGTCCGTGATGCCGTGGCGCCCCGTATCGTTGTCGAGCGCCGGTGGGCGCCGTTACGCCAGCAGAAGTAGCGGCTATGACGCCGTAGGCTAATGCAGACGAAACTCGACTAAACTACCTACTGATCCTAAGGTGCAGCAAAAGCAAGGGCGTATGCGTCAACAGCGCGTGCGATGCCGACAGCAAGCAAGTGCCCGGCACAACCGTCCCAGCCCGTGCAGAAGGAAAAAGATACTGACCTGAATGCAGAAACGGGAGCACCAAGCGAAGCAGCACCGTCAGTGGTTATCGAAGCGAAGTCGGAGGACATGCAAGGCGGATGGCAAGACAGGGACACACGTGAGCGCGACGGTCCTAAAAGTTGTTAGTAAGAAGGAAAAAACGAGCAAAGCAAATGGAACGCAAAGATGCGGGTGCCGAATTTGCAGTGATGCGCCGGGTACGAACGCGGTCAACTGCCGTCACAGCGCAGGGGCAAAGAAGTGTGTGTGTGTGTGTGTGTGTGTGTAGAAATGCAACCCGCCCACCCGCGTGTGTGTGTGAATCGTTACATATCTGCCGGGCCGACACTGGCCGGGGGCGCTAACCCGCCCCATACGGGAGACCGCCGAAGCACTTTCCCCCGGATACGGGGGAAAGGGGCGTAAGGGGCCTCTGTCCCCTCGCTCTCAACCAAGGGCGCGTGTCCGATCCCCGAGGATCGGTGACCGCTGTGCCCCCTCAAGGGAGTGGGCGAAGGCCCATCCCGGGCGGTCTGCGCCTCGCAGTCCGCTGTTCAACCTCCTCAAGTCCTTGCAGCACCCAGGGCGCGTTTCGGAGGCGCGCCCCTGCTTGGTGCGGTAAAACTAGCCTGGTCCCGCGTCCCAACCTAATCGTACTAGCTAGGGTTGCACCCTCCGGCAGGCCTGCCTGCCCAGCTGAGCCAGAGCGAGGCGGCTCGCACGCGTCAGGCCTTGCTGGGTCCGGGTATGATGTCGGGTGCTCCATGATGGGGCTATGGTTTGCACAAGGCAGCACATCACCACGCAAGCTTCCCTGTCGTACACCCCTTCCCGTCGCAAGCGGCCCTCGCCTACACGTCCCGCTCGCTGCCAACTCCCACTGGTCTGGCCCGACCCTCCTCGGGCACCCACGGATCCCCATCGTGCCCGGAAGTGGGCTTCCCTCGTCCCAATCCCTACGCCCTAGTGTGTGTGTGGCTGCCAAATTGCAGCTGGGGGGGAGCTGTGACGCCGTCTCCAGCCGCAGTGGCGGCGGTGGCGCAGCAGCACGTCTTCACTGTCGGGGGCATCACCTTACAGACATGATGGAGAGAGTCGGCTGTGGCATTGCGTGCGGCTATTGTACGGCGGCAGCGCTGGTGGCGGTGCTGAGATGATTGCCTGTGCGGATGCCGGAGCATATCTCTTGGTTCCCCCGTCAGGTCCACATGGCCAAAACGGGCGCCAAGCATGATAATTCCACTCGTCATCGGGGTAAATCCTCTGCAGACGACTTTGTTGCAACTGAGTATTGTAAGTGGTGGAGTGGCCTTGCTGCTACGATCCACTGAGATTCATCTCGTGTTGCTAAGACTTGTATATGATCTCCCATTCGGGAGATCACCCCTCCTCTCCTAAGGGCCCATTTCTACAGGACAGAGGGGGGGCTATGCCCTTCCGTGGGGGGGCCCCTTGCGTCTAAGTGGTGTAAGGGTGGTGGGTGCTGGTGGAGGTATAGGTGCCCGGAGGTTGGCCTCCTCGTCTCTTCTCTTGCGGTCGTTGACACTTTTGCCTCGCTGTGTTTCTGCGTACTGGCCCGGAGTACGACACCGGAGTACGACTCCAGAGTACGGATTCGGAGACAGTCTGGAGGTTCCGATTGTCCTCGAGCGGCCGCACTTACACATGCATGCCGCGGTCATCAGCACTTGGATTTTGCATCGAAATTTACGCATTCCAATCGCGTGCATGATATATATTTTGCACAATAGAAGAAATCACGGACTTTGCGAAGGATTGATTGCTGCGTCGGCAGGCCTCGTGTCAAGCAAACTTGGGCAAGCACCCTCGGGGCGCTACCTAACGTATTCTCCAGGGCTCGAGGATGTGGGTTCCGACCGGGGGCGTCCAGCGGCCTCGTCGAACGGCTGCTGGACAACCCCCCCGTGGGTGCAGCGAACGTCGATGAACCTCACTCACTCCCCAGCATGACCGGATGTATCGTACAGCAGTACTGCATGATGCCGCTCGCCTTCCGTACGGAATGAGCCCTCAGGACACAAGGGACAAGACGGGAATGTGAGGGACTGGCAAATCGTCCCTTTGGGGTCCGCTGTAACGTTCATTCATTCATTCAAAATCGTGGTAGGGACTAGGGTATAGGGAGGCTGCCAGAGGGCCACAGCGCTGGACGCCCACCGCGGCACCGTTTCCTGACAGCCCGTGCGACTTCTTCTTTTTGCGCTCGACGAGGGACTATTTACCGCCAACCTGGGCCAACAACTACAACGACGCAGAGACACAAAAAGGAAGTTTATGAGCGCAGCCCGCCGGTGGCTGTGTGTAAAAGATAACTGAGCCGCGAGGTAGGTGGCTGTGTGTTGGCAAGACGCGGTGGGTGGGGTGGGGCCCCGACCGTGTTGCCTGTTCCCCCCCTTCTTGACGGAGATTGCCAGACCGTATCCGGCCTCCGGCGTCCCGCTAAGAGTGTGAGAGACATTTGGAAGTGCGCACAGCGCCGGAGGTGGAGCGCTGCTGTGCGTTCTAACGATGGCCACAGGCCCATTGTAGGGCATTGCACTTGCCCATGCCCTCGCCGTCTTCGCTTCATATCTTGACAGCGCTTGCCCTTGCCTGCCTTACGAACACAGCAGCCGAGGTGGAGCTTCTCGCACCTTCCCCCGACTCTGATCTGTTAGGGATTCGAACGCCACCCATTCGCCGGGTTGGGTCCCCGCTGCTGCAAGTCGCACATTTGCTGTCGGCAGCTCGGCAGCCCCCCTCCGGTGTTCGTGTAAATACGGTACACGGAGCATGACGTGGCAGGGCCGCGCTGGCGGAGGTTACCTGCCGTACAGCAGACAGACATGCAGGCAGACAGACAGACAGACAGACAGACAGACAGCGCCCCAAGCGTAACGCGCACTCCTGCCTCGCCGCCGCGCGCAGGGTGTACACCCGATCATGCACAACCAACTCATTTCTCCCCCTCTCCCCCCCATAAACACACAACCGACCAACCACGGATCCCTCGAAATATACACGCACCCACACGGCCCAGTTAACTTATACACACACACATGCATACCTGCCTTGCCTGCGAACGAACACACACATCCTCGGGCTTTAGCTATGCCCTGCCTGCCGCAACACACCCACACACGCACACCCACGATGCCCCGCGCAGCCCACTCCAAGATCCTTCTATGATACCACCCGGCCACGCCGCCGCCTCGCGTCGCGCCAGCTCTTGCCTTCCCGGCCCCCCCCCCCGCCCCTCCTCACGCCCCCTCCTCACGCCCCCTCCTCAAGCCCCCCCTCAAGCCAGCGCCTTGCGTCCCGTGTCCGCGATCTTGCGGTACAGCGGCGTGAACTCGTGGAAGGTTTCCACATTGCCGTTCAGGACCTCCTCCAGGGGGGTGTCGCCGTACAGCTTGTGGTTCTTCTCCTGGTTCGGGGACGTCTCCGTGCCTGCGCAGCGGATGTGTGCGCGGGAATGTGCTTCGCGAGAATAACGGCGGCGCGGGGTACGACACATCCGTACCCCCGCATTGAGGGCGGGTTGCGTCGCGAAACCAAGGGGGGGCGAGTGAAAGCGTCGCGGGCCGGCGTGGTCGCGCGGTGGGGCACGTCGTGATCGCTGTACGACACGTGCCGTACATCGTCACTTACCGTATTAGCATCGTTCGCAGAGTAACACGTACATCGGCAAAATCGCTCTTAAGTGCAGATGCTGACGTGCTTATCCTGCTCGGCGGTTAGGGCTTTTATTCCGCTACTAGAGGCCTGCTCGATCCCCGGGGCGACAGATGCGATGTAGATGGTGGGGTGAAATGCACAACGACGACGGATCTGACATTTCATCTGTCGGCACTGGCGCTGGCACCGCCCTTGGGCCCCCCGTACCGCGTCGCACCGTTGATTGAGATGTTGGCCATAAGGCCCGCGGACAAGCTGTACGCGAAGACGGCGCTGTTGTTGTCGGCCTGCACGTCCATGTGACTTGTACGACCGAAGGTACCCGCCGGCACGCCGCTCATGGCCCCCTCCGTGGTCACCAGGCCAAGGTCGGTTCCCACCACGGACTTGTCTTGGGTGAATCGCGCGACTGAGCTGTACGACATCAGAGCGAGTACGGAATCCACCTGAAAGGGGGCGAACAGGGAGCAGCCGGCGGCGTGGGAGGAGGGAGATGGCGGGAGATGGCGGGTGAGGATGGGGCCGACGGACACGGGCGTGGGGCTGAAAAAGACCCGGAAAAAGGCCCGGAAGATGGTCAGGCTAGGGGTGGGTAAGCATGAACGGGGTACGGCGGGTACGGCTGCGGGTAATGGCAAAGCTGCTCAGGAGGGGTAACGCGCAATGGGCATGGGAGAGCAGCTCGGCCCTCGGACACCGCGGGATGCTTAGAGCCTCAGAGGCGGAGAGGAGGTCGAGCGCAGCAGGAAGCCCGGCAGGCCCGTCGGGTACGTAGGCCTTGCCCCTCGAGCTACCCAAACGTCTTGTGTCTCTCCGTGCGCCTCCCACCGACTCAAAGCCGACCGCCTCTCACCGACTCAAAGCCGAACGCGACGCCGATGCCTAGCTGGGAGACGTTGAAGTACACGGGGGCTGACCAGCGCGAGTTGCCGAAGCGGTCCTGCGTGCGTGTGATGGTGGTGGTTGTGGTGGTGGTGGGAGGGAGGGAGGGAGGGGTGTAGGAGCTTTGGAGGGAGGGAGGGAGGGGTGTGTGTAGGAAATTTGGAGGGAGGGGGATGTTTTTAGACATGAGGTGACACGCGGCATGTTCTGGACATAGTCAGGTCTGGATTCTGTCGTACACATGTCGTACGCACCTGGTCCAGCTTGCGAATGACGAAGCCGCTGCCCCGCGCGACGGTCACCGCCAAGCCGCCCTTGGCCACTCGTACGAACGCGAGGCCCTAAGCCCGGAAGGGGTTCAGGTGGATGGTTGAGAGTGCGGATATAATTTTCACCGCTGGGTGAACAGATATTCGACAGCACGGCCACTTTGGGGGTTTAGCCTGATATATCGCGGCAAAGACGAAGCGAGTGTGGGGCATCGTAGTCGTAGTTGCGTGGACGCCCGTGTGCGCACCTCGCAAGCGTTCACAATCCCAGGTCGCATGGCATCATCTCCACCAACAGTTGTAAGTTTGGTGATTAGATTGGAAGCCCATTCGGCGTCGTCGGCCCTGCAGAGCCCGACAGCAACACTCGTTACGGACCGAACCTGCACAACTTGCACCGGGCGTCCCTGCAACTCACAAATCCTTCGACACAAATTTGTCGTCTAATTCCTTGAACTCGTACACATGTGAGGTGCGTGCGAAAGCGCCAGTAGGCCCGGTTGCCGAGGGACCGTCAGTTGACATTCTGCTAAAGTTAGGAATGCCCTCTGTAAAATATTATTCCAAGGAGGACAAGATAAGCATGTAGCGATGGAGATGATGAGCAAACCTCCGCGATGCTGCCTGTACGCCGTGCGGACCTGCGGTCGTACCGCTTTGTAGCAAATTTTACGGGTTGAAGAGCATATGCAGATGTCAAACCGCTGTAAGACGGAATTCCTGGGAATCATCCATGAATATTCATACGGTCTCGTCGGCGGAGCTGCGTCCGGGAGTACGTAAAAATCATACACATGCATGTGATGCCAGTATGCCGCATGCTAGTGCTGAAATGAAATCCTGTGTTTAACCAAGATGCTTCAGAGGACGTGGTTGCTGCCCCAAAGTTTGAATGTCAACCGCCGGGCCTTCTTTTTGTCGGGTTCTCGGGAAGCGTCGGGGAACTCCATGCCTCATCATTCCAGCTGGTGGTCCACAAACGCCAGAGACTAAATCAGGTCCCCGGGTTGGGTTTGAGCGTCATACAGATCGAGGCCAAAGCCGAGCTGAGAAACCCGTCCATGGTCTATCTCGCCCAGAAAATGACACAAGCCCTTTTCCCGCAGGCCATTGCCTGGGGAACGATGGCGACAGTCCGTCTGCGCCTGTGCGACGAGCGAGCAGCTTGTCTGCTGGTCCCCCTTGCATCGAGTCCTGAACTGACCCGCCAACGGCCAACTGCCTCGAGGCAGAGGCGCACGCAACCCGTCAGCGGCGCGAGACCCCAACAGCATCCGCCTCTCGACCCTTTCGCGTTGTACTGTGTGCAGGTGTGCCGGAACCGGGCCGGTCAGGACCTGTCAACGGATGCCGGCGGGGCGGGCGGGGCGCGGGTCTGTTCACTCGCATGCTCCCGTCTCACTGCTGCTCCGCCGGCGCAGCGCCGCTGTAGGTATTACAGAAAGCCCCCGATAGGGGGTACTGTACACCGCATCCGAATGCCTCCCGGGTGGGCACCTGGGAACCCCTTCCTCCTCGGTCTGCTGTGGCCCGTTCACTTGATTCGCTTCGATGGGCACCCCTATGCAACCACACGGTGCCGATTTCCCCGCCCTCCTCCTCCCCGTCCGCCGGCTGATTCCACACGGAGCCACTGCGCCACACCACGTCAACCGGGAGTCCCGACAGGCGCACATCTTGGGCCTCCTCCGCCGCCCTCCCCCCAGTACACACACCCCGCCAGCCGCGGCACCAATCAGCCCCGCCCGCGCTCGTCGCGTTCCGCCCAACCGCATCGTGGTCAGCCGGCGGATGAACCAACGGCGGCGCGTCGGCGCGCGCGCGCGCGCGGCCACACTGGCCCTGCGTCCTCCGGGTCCCCACACAGCTTAGTTCTCCCCCCGCCCTTTCCAAACACCGACGTAGCCCCCGCCCCCGCCGCCGCCTGACTGCGGCGGGCAGTGCACCCGATCAGCTGTCAACATGCCAGAACCCCAAAGACCGAACCAAACCCACGCTGCTTGCGTCCGCAGTCCGCAGTCCATGCCGCGTGGCAGACCCGGATCCGCACATCACCCTGGAACCGGATCCGCACATCACCTGGAACCCCGCCAGTGTCAGCGATGCCCGGCTCGCCCCCCGCGTCGTCGCATTCCGTCACCGGCTGCCCTTCGTGTTGTCTCGGAGCCACAGCCAGGGCGTCGTGTAGGCGTCACCGGAGAGGTAGTTGCCCGTCAACTTCTTGTTGAGGTCTGCGGCAGGGGCGGGTGACGGGCGACGGGCGACGGGGCGATCAGGACGCGGCAGTGCCTGGCGCCGGGCTCCCTCAAACGTCGTGTCGCGCTTTTGCGCGGTAGGTGCCTTTTACGCTGCTGGCCTGGGAGTATAGATAGGGGTGGGACACGGCCGCCCGGCGAGGCCGCCCGACGCGCTCCCGTGCCTTCCCCATGCCCGTCAGGCGATGCATCATGAATGAATTAACTAATAAACGAACGTTACAGCGGATCCCGCAAACGTGACATCGTGTCGTCTGTCGTGCCGTGTGTGTTGACCTGAGACGCGGCACCCGGTACCTGGGAAGTCACCCGAGGCACCTGGCATACCGCATGATGTGTCCGCCGCCACAGCATTCAATTAATCATGACGTCGTGTCGAGTGAACAAAAAACTCCCCCGACCCCGGTGGACCCTGTTGGGAGGTCGGTGGCAGGATGATGTTCCGGGCCGACGGCTGCTACCCCTCACCGCCGGCTGCCCTGTCCAAATCTCCAAAACCCTGCCGCTCCGTCCCCGACACCTCCAGGCGAGTGTGGCGTGGCGCGGCGTGGCGCGGCGTGGCGTGGCGTGGCGCGGCGCGGCGCGGCGCGGTGCAGTGCGGTGCGATGCGGTGCGGGCCAGATGTGTTTGTGGTGCGGTCACGTGCAGTGCAGTACGGTGAGGGGGTGCGCCTCCGAGGTCCGGGCCACACTCACGCAAGTAGTTGTCTTTCCGGATGTTGAGCGCGATGACGAGCAGCACAGCGAAGAAGCCCGCGTAGATGGAGTAGAGCACCAAGAAGTAGGCAAGGAGGCCGACTGCGTCGGGTGGGGATGAACGGAGGTAAGTTGGTTGGGGTTCAGGAGGGGACGTAGCGGCTGGAGAGGAGCAAAAGGAAACAGTGCTGGACCGCACAGGGTCGGAGCCGGGCGACGTTACGCTTCGGCCGAGGCCTTGAGCTTTTAGAGGGGGCGGAAGCGGCACGACGGGTGGACATCGGAACAGGAACGGGGAACAGAAGTGAAGGGAGCGTGAGAGTTGGACTGAAAGGAGGAGGTGAACGCCCGAGTACATGCCGAACCCCGAGCGTTATTGGTCGGGGCTGGGAGGCCGCACATCTGCGCAAACGCTTTGCTCGCCCAGCAGCTCGGAGCAGGGCTCCGCAGCTGGAGGCGCAGGAGACTCGACTGCAGGTCACTTCTTCTTCTGTTACCGCATACCTACACTATGTATTCAATATAATACATTTGTTACTATAAACCTGGGCTGGGATTCAGGGGCGCATCCGCAGAGAAGACGGGTTTGAGGTGGAACGGAGCGCCAGTCAGGTGCACTTACAAAACTGGAAAGCGTCGAATTTACAAGTTCGCTCCTTTTTTTTATCTACCAAGGCAATATTCTGTACAGAAAGATGCTTGTTGTCAGGGTCAATTCCCGTCGCAGCAGCAAGCACTATATTAATTCCATAGAACTGCACAAAAAGAACTCACTACATGGGGTGCTTGCACTCCATCCATGTTTGCCATGGTCGACTTTTTCGATGGGCGGAGGTTAGCGGATTTAATATCGCGGATAAGAGAGATGATAATGACTAAAAATGTTTTGAGTGTGGCGTGGGCGTGGTCGACCTTGCTATTATTGTTCGGCGTCCTGCGAGTCAGTTGGAAGTGTTTACTGCACCGGTACTTTCAGCGAAAATTCCGTTGCCATCCGAACCTTGGAAGAGTGAAGACGACATTAGCGCGATGTGAGAGCTCGTCTAACATTTTTCTGCTTCAAGTATGGCGTGACTCAATGGCCTGCACTGAGTCTGCCAGTCACGGCCAGTCAGTCCGACACTTGCCGCTCGTAAACGGACATTCGTTTCCAAAATATTGTAATACCTACCGTCGTAATCTTACCTACACTTGATGATGATGCTTATGGATAGTTGTTAACAGCACGTCGCTCTCAACGGCAACACCCTTGGAGTGAGTACAGGACTGCGGAAGAAACCATCCAATTACGATGTTGGATTGAACCGAGATGTATAAATTCCGTCAGAAGCATTGCGTGTTCGTTTCGACATCAGGCCTGTTGCGCCCGGCACTTGCAGGTGGTTGGAGCGACCAACACGAGCGCTAGCTACTATGGCGGATGAGGAAAACGCCAGACAGGGCTGCTGTTCTAGGCTGAAATTTGCCAATAACGATACTGATAAGCAGAAGAACTTACGGAAGGACCTTCCGATTGTCGCGCATGAGCTCAGCCTTGAGGAGCTCGCTGCCGAGTACGTCGTCTCCTACGAGCGCGGCCTCACCTCGGCCCAGGTCCTAGAGAGCCGCCAAAAACATGGAGAAAATCGGCTCACGCCACCAAAGGTCAAGCCCGCGTGGTAGGTTCCCGGGGGTCGTCCAGGCGCCGTTAGAAGCCCAACGGACGGATGACAGGAGGGCGATGATCACGCCGGCCCTCCCGCCGAGTCCCGGGTGTGGAGGGCCCCTGGTATGCCCGGTCTGTGTTGCCGATGCTGTGGGTCACACAGGTGCTTCTTCGGGCGTGTCGGACCAGTGTTGCTATCTTAAATAAAATAAATATTTACGGGCCAAAAACCCGGAATTTTTTCATTTCCCGGACCCCCGGAAAACCTGCGAGATTTCATTTATTTGACGCTGTAGGGAGCCGGAAATCTGCCCTGCCAACTATTTTCCAGACTACCAAAAGGGCCTGGAAATCTGCAGGCGCAGGGGCAATTCCTGTGTCGTACACCTGCCTACCGCCAAAACACACTCTGATGCTGTGTCCCGGACTCCTGGTTACCCCCCCCCATATGCATCCGCGACGCCAGGAAAGCGTGCTTCAGGCCTCCAAGACTGAGAATCCCTGTCGTAGCTGTGGTAGCAGTGTCCCTGCTGTCGAAACACGCCGAAATATTTCCTGGCCTGCCCGGAGGTTTTTATTTCCTGGCACCTAGAAAGGCCCCCAAAATCTGCCCTACCAAAGGTTTTTTGGCTACTGGCGACAGGCCGGAAACCTGCGGAATTCTATTTCCCCGTTTTGGAAGATAGCAACACTGTGTCGGACAGGTGCAGGACAGCTCTGTGCACAGAGCGGATGGGCATCCCCCCCGGCTGCGAATGACAAGCCCCACCGCCCCAACTCGTGACTCACATCCGGGGGGCATACCGTTAGCGGAGCCGCGGGGCAGCTGGTTGGGGTCCCGCAAATCGGGATTCGGGCTGATTGGGTGACGGAGCTCACAACCCAGCCGCCTCCACTACTTGCCGTACAGCTTGACTCCTGTCACATATCTGACCGGGCCTGGCACTGGCCAAGGGCCGCTGACCCAGCCCTAATGCAAAGACCGCCGAAGCACGCTCCTCCCTATGAGGGGGAAACACACACAAACACACAAACACACAAACACACAAACATACAAACACACAAACACACGCGCGTCTACAGCTCCCCTCACGCATTCCCAAGCTGCCGCCCTGCGCCATGAAGCCCACCCGCACCTGCCGTACCTGTACGACAGGTTGTTGTACGTCGAGCAGTACACCAACTTCTTCTCCGTGCTGCTCCTGGCCGGCGGTGTCATGTGCTTCATCGCGTTTGGGATCGACCAGTCTGACCTCGCCAACCTGTACCTGGGCGCAGTGCTGGTCCTCGTAATCTTCATCTCTTCCACCTTCGCCTACTTCCAGGAGGCCAAGTCGCAGGTGTGTGTACGTGGAAACGCAGGTGTGTTTAGAGATAAGACCCGCCCGACTCAGGTGTGCGTGCGTGACTGCGTGTGCGTGTGTGCTTTCTCGTAGGCAGGCAGAGGAGGAGTGCGTGACATGCAAGGGGCAGAGCTTATCCCGGGAAATGCTGTGCGGGTGTGGATGTGCCGCCTCAACTTGGTGTGGTGGTTTGGGGAACCTCTCAGCCCCCGACACGCCTAGGCTGTACGCCTCAATAAAAGCCGCCGCCCATTACCTGAACCCCCTCCTGCTTCCCGACCCCTTTGCCGGTCCGCCTGCCCCCCCGCCCTCCCTTACCTCCCGCCTGCCTCTCGCTCCGCCCACCCGTCTTCGCCTGCCCCCCCCCAGGCCATCATGGACGGCTTCAAGAGCCTCATCCCCAAGAAGTGCAAAGTGGTCCGGGACGGGGCGCCCAACGTACTGGATGCGGTGGAGCTGGTGCCGGGGGACCTCGTGGAGTTCCAGGTGGGGGGGCTGGGGGACCTCGTGGAGTTCCAGGGGGGGGGGAGACTGGCGAGAGGGGGCTACGTGGGGCGCAGAAGCGTGACCCATGGGTCAGTGAGGTCGGGGGACGGGATGTTTGTGGGGATCGTCGTCGTCGTCGTCGTCGTCATCATCGTCGTCGTGGGATGGTCGCATGGCGAGGCTGTCGTGCTCGGGTTCGGCGCCACCACAAGTGTTGGATCTTGGATCTCGCTGCGGGTCGGTCACCCCATCTGGATCTCGGATCCGCAGCAGCTTCCCACACCCAACCCACTCACGCGGCCGAGTACCGTAAGTTGATGACTGCCTGCCAATGTCATGTAACGCAACCCCACACACCGCGCCTCTTTGCGCTCCTCGGACTGTCGCTCTGGCAGCAGCACAGTTTGAAAATGTCTACCAATTTCCTGCATCCCCTCCCCGCCCCTCCCCTCTCCCCCCCTTTAACCCCGCCCCCCCCGGCCGCCCCGCCCCCCCAGGAGGGTGACCAGGTACCCGCGGACCTCCGCGTGATCGATTCGTACAACCTCAAGGTGGACAACTCCGCGCTGACGGGTGGGTACGGCAGGGTGGGTGGGTGGGTACGGCAGGGCGCGTGGCTGCAGGGTGGCTGCAGGGAGGGAGGGAGCGAGGGAGGGAGGGAGGGCAACTTGCGTACATGCTGCACGATGCAAGTTGCATGTTGAGCCCAGACGGAGGAACCGTATTGTGACCCGCCGTTTGGCGGGATGGAGGGAGAGAGGGTTGGGAAAACCTAGAAACCTTCAGTCAGTGTTGCCGACCGCCCTCCCTGGACGCATCTCCCGGGATCTCTTTCGAGATAGAGATCCCGATGCGGTGCCCCAACACGGGTGACGGGTGTCTGGGCTCCGTCCACTTTAAACCCCAAGACGCCCCCGGCTCTACCGCACCCTCTGCCCCTCGATTCTTTTGCAGCTTCAGCTTCACCGTGTCTACCTCTTTCCTATACCCCCTTCCCCCTTTCCCCCCTGCCCAACCGCAGGGGGGTTTTGGGTTAATTTCTTTTTTCAATTTAACCCCCTGCCCAACCGCCCCTCCATCGCCCAACCAGGCGAGTCCGAGGCCTGCGAGCGCGGCCCGGCGTTGCTCGTCACCAACCACGCGGGTGACATCGAGGAGGGCGGCGGCGGCAAACCCAAAGTAAAGGTACGGCATCAGGGCGGCGTGACCCGACCGGGTTCGTGCCGTGCCGTACCGTAGGGGATGCCGTCCTTGGGGCGTTTGCGGTCTCTGTTGCACTGGGCGGCCGCGCGGCCGCGCCGCCGCCGCGGCCGCGTGTCGTTGTTGACTGGTCTCACTTTCCAATATCATGCAGGCACCTGGGCGCATAAGCATTCTTGAGTGATTTAGGTGCGCCCGGGCTCGTTTTGGGTCGGGTGTTCTGCGCCCTCCCCCTTCCCCTCCCCTCTCCCTTCCATCCGTGGCCTTGACTACAAATTCCTCCACCCCCATCCGCCCCCTATCCACCCTCACCCCCATCCGCCCCCTATCCACCCTCACCCCCACTCCCACCCTCACCCTCACCCTCATCCCCCCCTCCAGATCCCCGCCATCGAGGCCACCAACCTGCTCTTCTACTCCACCATCGTGGCCTCGGGTCACGGTCGCGGCATCGTGATCGGCACCGGCGACAACACCGTGATGGGCCAGATCGCGGGGCTGACGGGGGAGACCACGGGGGACAGCCAGCCACCCATCGTGAGGGAGGTGAGGGAGGGGCTGAGGGGCGGGGCGGAGGGAGGGGCGGCGGGGGCGGGGGAGGGGCGGGAGAGGAGGGAGGTGAGGGGGAGGGAGGTGAGGGAGTGAGGGGGGGAGGTGCGGGGGGCGGGAGGTGAGGGAGGGGCGGGTATGTGCTCTTGCTGAGACCTGCTCCACTCCTTCCCCTCTCTCCTCCCCCTCCCCTAGTGTCCTATATCCCCATCCCCTCCGTCTTCCACTGGCCCCCAGGTGAACCGCTTCATCGGCCTCATTTCGACCATCGCCATCACTGTGGGAGTGGTGTTCCTGGCAGTGGGGCTTGGCATGGAGGTCATGAGTGTCGTACAGGTGAGGGCGAGTGTGTGCCGTACAGGTGAGGGCGTGTATATAAGTCGGGGGGAAGAGGAGGGGATGCGGGGAGCTTGCCTGCAAGGATGGAAGGGGGAGGTTGCGGGTTACAACGGCAAAGGCGCAGACACGCCCTGAGGGGATCCTGGCGGGCGCCAGTGACACACCTGGACAGCGGGGCAGTATTGAGTCCTTTCGGAGGTGGGCCCCCAGCAGTCCCACCCTGGAGCCGACCTGCGACGTCCGAGTTGCGCGCGTCCACACATGGCACAGAAAGGGACGCTAGTCCGCGCTGCGCAGACGTTTGCATCCCGGGGCCGGCCCACGGGTCACACGTGATGACCCATGGGTCACGTTGTACCGTACTTGCACATCCCAATATTAACCCCTCCTCTGTTTCCCTCCTTTCCTACCTGCCGAATCCCTATACCCCCCCTCTCCTCTCACTCTGCCCTCCCTGTCCGTGATGACCCATGGGTCACTTGACGACCCATGGGTCATGTGACGACCCATGGGTCATGTGACGACCCTCCCCTCCCCTCCTCATCCTTCTGTTCCCTCCCCTTCCCCCTCCTAATGTCCTACATCCCCCCCTCTCCCCCTCCGCCCCCAGGCGCTTGTGTTTGCGATCTCCGTGATCGTGGCGGTGGTGCCCGAGGGGCTGTTGGTCACCCTCACGGTGGCCCTGGCCCTCACCGCCAAGCGCATGCACAACAAGAACGTGCTCGTCAAGAACCTGCAGAGCGTAGAGACGCTGGGCTGTACGGCAGTCATCGCCTCCGACAAGACGGGCACACTCACACAGAACCGGATGACGGTGCAGCACTGCTGGTGGGGCAGGGGGGTGGGGTGGGGCGGGGGGGGGTTGACACAGTGACAGTGACCGACCTTTGGGTCGGGTGACACAGTGACAGTGACCGACCCGTGGGTCGGTTGACACAGGTACAGTGACCGACTCGTGGGTCAGTCGACACAGTGGCAGTGACCGACCCGTGGTTCAGTCGACACAGGAACAGTGACCGACCCGTGGGTCTGCCGGGCCTGCACTGCCGGTGAGTGAGGCGAGGGGAAGCCCCCTCCCTTCTCCTCCCCTTGCCACGGTGCGCCCCGGCTCAACACACCGACCTTGCGTGTACGACACGGCACGGCGTGTTAATACACACACGCAGGTACGACGACCTGTTGTACGACGTGCCGGCGGCCCGCAACCTGCCGGAGCTGCAGACCATGATGGCCGACAAGACAAAGAAGGGTAGGTAGCTGGGTGGGTGGGTGGTTGTTGGTCGGTGGTCGGCTGGGTGATGTGTTGGTGGTGCATTTCGTCTCTCCTCCCCTTCCCGCCACTCCCCTCTCCTCCGCGCATTCTGAACATATCTACCAATTTTCTGTTCCCTCCCCGCGCCGCTCCCCGCCCCTCCCCGGCCCCCCCCAGGCCTCCAGGGGTGGCCGCTGTTCGACCCGGAGAACCCCTCCTTCAAGATGCTGCAGCGGATCGCCACCCTCTGCAACAACTCGGACTTCATAGTGCAGGTGGGGGGGGCGGGGTGGGAGGGCTCAGGGGGGGGGGCCCGGAGGACACCCCGGGGCGGAGGGGGGCGAGGGGGGATGCTGTCTCATAAGGGTATTGCAGTCCTTGACTGTCATGCAGGGGGGGCTGGAAGATCTGTCTGTGGTGTCGTCGCTTCCGGGGAGGCTGTGTAATTTGTTGTGCCGTACTCTGCCACGCGCCTTTCGTACTCGGCTGTACGCACCGTAATGCAGGACAAGTTTGACCCCACTCGGCCGCTGCTGGACCTGGGGAAGGAGGCACTAAGCCCCGAGTTCAACCTGCTAGTCCTGCAGACGACCGGTGGGTGGTTAGGTGGTTTGTTCGTTGGTGGTTTGTTCGTTGGTGGGTTGGTTGGGCCCGATTGTAGGGTGCAGCGCAGTTCTGGGAGGCCCCTCCAGGAGTAATGGCTAACTGGCGCACGTCTCACTGCGTCGGGGCTGCCCGACGGACGGGCAGCCCCCCTTTGGCGCAGTTACTCCCTTCGTTCCTGGGCGTTGACGTCCCGCGTTCTGTCGGTCTGTCTGTCCCGTACGACACGACACGACACGACACGACAGGCGACGCGTCGGAGAGCGGCCTGATCAAGGCGGTGCAGCTGCTTCGCGACGTGAAGCAGTACCGCGCCGACTACCCCAAGCTGTTCGAGATCAAGTTCAACTCCACAAACAAATACCAGGTAGGGAGGCCGGTGGGAGAGGTAGGAGCGATTCGCGATTGGGGTTTCGAAAAAGGCAAGCTCCTTGCCTGACCCTCGCCAGCTCAGCGCACTTCCTCTCCCAACCCCCAACTTCCGCACAATTGAACAACTCTCAACTCCCATTTGCCAACTGCTAACTCCCAACTGCCAGATCGGCATCCACGACCAGACGAAGGACGGCGACTCGCGGCCCCTCCTACTCATGAAGGTGGGTGTACTTGAGACACCGGAAGTGCGCCCCATCTACTCGCCACGTCACCTAACTTTTAATTGCCCCTCCTTCCGTATCCTTCCGTACATCCATTCGTACATCTTCCCGTACACAACCCGTACGTTTATCGTACATTCTTTCATACATCCATTCGTATACCCTTCTGTACGCAGGGCGCGCCGGAGCGCGTGTGGGCCATCTGCAACCGCATCCTCGTCAACGGCCAGGAGGTGCCCAAGACCCCGGAGTGGGACGCCAAGTTCAATAAGGCCTACGAGGCGCTGGGGGCGCTGGGGGAGCGCGTGCTGGGTTTCGCCTACCGCAACCTGGACGGCCTGCCACACAACCACCCCTGGACCGACCAGCCCGCGCCCAACTTCCCCGTCTCAGACCTCGTGTTCTGCGGCCTCTTCTCACTCATTGACCCGCCAAGGCTGGGCGTCCCGGAGGTGGGTGCACGAGTGGGTGCTGAGAGGGCGGCTTGGGGCGACCTGGGGTGGAGGCGGGGGCGTTGATGACTGCTGGGTTGCGTTGCATCGTGGATGTGGGTGGGTGGGTGGAAGGGGTTGGGAGATGGGCGGAGACTCCGCGTTCGGCGGTGGCTCGGGGTGCCCATATGGGATGTAGCGCTGCACATCTACCAAAACCCACAACTCCCCCACCGAGATCTTGATCCAGATCCAGATCCAGATCCAGATCCAGATCCAGATCCAGATCCAGACCCCACGGGGTTTCCCGGTCGATCCAAAACCCACATCCACACCTGCCACCCCACCCCCACGGTCTCATCAGGCATGGCCCCCCCCTGCCCTCAAAGCTCGAATCCGATTCCCCTCCTTTCCGGGCCCCCCCTACCCTCAGGCCGTGGCCACGTGCAAGCGCGCCTCCATCAAGGTGTTCATGGTGACGGGTGACCACCCCATCACGGCGCGGGCCATTGCGGAGCAGATCGGCATCCTGGACCCCGAGGTGCTGGCGCGGGGCAAGGGCAAGGTCGTCACGGGGGACGACATCCGGTGGGTTGTTTCGGAGCTGGGGTTGGGGGTTTCGGAGTTTGGGGGTTTCCGAGCTGGGGTGTGGGGTTTCGGAGCTGGGGCTTGGGATTTGGTGCGCATGCGGAAGGGAGGTCAGGCGGAGGCCCGAAGTGAGCGAGTGAGGGCGCGGCCGGGGGATTGGGGATGAATGGGAGATTGGTAGACGAACTGAAGGGGGTGAGGTGGGGGTTTGGAGGCGGTTGTTGTAGGAATTACGGTGTCAGGGCGAGAGGAGGAGGGGGCGAGATGCACGCCTGCTTGACGAATCATAGACCCTCCATGCCTCCCTTTGCACGTCCCCGTGCTTACACCCCATCGCCCCACCCCACCCCCATTCTCCCTTCTCGCCTTACCCGCGCTCTCCCCTCGAACCGCGCCCTGCCCAGCAACCTCATGAACATCGAGGACGACACCAAGCGCGAGGCCGCCTGGGACGACATCCTGGTCAAGAACGAGCAGATCGTGTTCGCGCGAGTCACCCCCGCCCACAAGCTGCTCATCGTGGAGAACAACCAACGGCTCAAGCGGGTGGTGGCGGTCACCGGTGAGCGGGCCCGGGGGGGAGGGGGGGAGGCGGTGGGGGTCATTGGATGTGGCGGTTTGCGGGTGGGGGCGGTCACCGGTGAGCGGCCCCGGGGGGGAGGGGGGGAGGTAGGCGGTGGGGTCACCCAACTTTGCCACCTTTCCACCGGGCGTCGTCGCAAACCCAACCCACTCGGAATCACCTCCCCAACACTCTTCGGCCCGACCAATGAACCACGGAAAGCTGCCACCCTCTGGGTTTGGTTTTTCTTAATCTCACCCCCTCTCCCCTCCCCCCTCAAACCCTGCACCCAGGTGACGGCGTCAACGACGCGCCCGCACTCAAGAAGGCCGACATCGGCATCTCCATGGGCATCGCGGGCAAGGACGTGTCCAAGGAGGCGGCGGACATGATCCTCATGGACGGTACGGCACTGCACGGCATGTTGTACGACATTGTTTGATATGCTACGAGATGTTGTACAAATCAATGACGACGGACTTTCTCTCCCTTGGACACTGAGATGAAGGCCCAGCTCTGCCTGCCTGCCTGCCTGCCTGCCTGACCTACCTACCTACCTACCTACCTACCTACCTACCTACCTACCTACCTACCTACCTACCTACCTACCTACCTACCTACCTACCTACCTACCTACCTACCTACCTACCTACCTACCTACCTACCTACCTACCTACCTACCTACCTACCTACCTACCTACCTACCTACCTACCTACCTACCTACCTACCTACCTACCTACCTACCTACCTACCTACCTACCTACCTACCTACCTACCTACCTACCTACCTACCTACCTACCTACCTACCTACCTACCTACCTACCTACCTACCTACCTACCTACCTACCTACCTACCTACCTACCTACCTACCTACCTACCTACCTACCTACCTACCTACCTACCTACTTACCTACCTACCAAACCGACCTGCCCTGCCCTTGCCCCCGCCCCCCGCCCCCCGCCCCCCCTGCCCCGCAGACAACTTCGCGTCCATCGTCAACGGCGTGGAGGAGGGTCGTCTGATCTTCGACAACCTGAAGAAGTCCATCAACTACACCCTGACGTCAAAGGTACCGCATGTCGGAGGCGGGCTGGGGGGGGGGTGGGTTGGCTGGCCGGGGGGTGGCTGGGTTGGATGCCGCTGCTGCAGAACAGAAGGCTGTTACTTTCGTTTCATCTGTGGAACGGGCAAAAACATGGGACCCCTGCGCGCTCCGTCCCCCTCGTCCTCCTCCTCCCAAACTCGACCGCCCCCGTTGCAAATTGCTTGCACCTTCATCAGCCGTCCGCTCCGCCCCGCCGCACCCCGCCGCGCCCCGCCCTGGCCCGTGTCCGATGACGGCCCGTGCTGCCCGTGCCCCGCCCAGGTGCCCGAGCTGTCGCCTTTCCTGCTGTGGGTGATTGCCGGCATCCCGCTGGCCACCACCACTATCCTCATCCTGGCTATCGATCTGGGGACAGACATGCTGCCCGCCATCTCCTTCGCCTACGAGACGCGCGAAGCAGGTAGGCAGTAGGTAGGGGTATTAAAATAATGGTGTTACAGTGGACACCTTGTGTCATTGGTGACAGCTGTTTGTGTACTTGGTGAGCAGGGGGTTGAGCAGGGTGAGCCGAGACGGCACCACCTCCTGACCAGAGCCATGTGTTTAAGAAAGGAACCCGCCCGTGTGTGTGTTTGGAGCACAACCCGTCCCGTGTCCCAACTCCTTCCCGCCGCGGCGCAACGTGTACGGTACGGTACGGCACGGTAGCCCCTGCCCTTTCCCCCTTGCCCCCTCACGCGCCCTTTGAATTTCCCCTTCCCCCCTTCCCCCCTTCCCCCCTTCCCCTTCCCCCTTCCCCCTTCCCCTCCCCCCCTACCACCACACCAGACATCATGTCCCGCGCCCCTCGTAACGCCCACACCGACCACCTGGTGGACCTCAAGCTGCTGCTCTTCACCTACCTCCACATCGGGGTCATGCAGGTGGGTCTGCTGGGGGGGGTTGTGAGGGGGGAGGAAGGCGTGCATTGAAGTAACCCCAGCCCCCAGCATTTATTCGCACGAGTTGGATACTAGGGATTTCCGCAGTGCGTGAGACCACCTGCCGTACACCTGCCGTACAGGCCCTGGCCGGCTGGTACGGCTACTTCGTGTGCATGAACGACTACGGGTACGCGCCCTGGGTGCTGCACTCTGTCGGCTTCTTCTGGCACAAGTCGCCGCTGATCTGCAACGTGGGAGACGCGGGACAGGTACGGCAGAGGTGTACGGCAGTGACGCACGGCAGTGCATGGATGGTGGGGAGGTGCGATCACCGGGGGTTTCCCCCCCCCCGGAGTGGGGGCAGGGAGAGCAGGAGGAGGGGGTGGAGGAGGAGGAGGAGGAGGAGGAGGAGGGTAAGGAAGACGAGGGGGAGGAGAGGAAGAGGAGGCGCAGACGTTGAAGACTGGTGTTTGGCGCTCTGATATGGGCGGGCAGTGTGGGAAAGCCGCCCGTGAAACAACGGGGCCACCCCACCCACCATCGCCTTGCTTCCTCCTGCGCGGCGCAGTTGCGCCCTGTCTCTCTGCTATGACGGTGTACGGCATACGATGTACGGATCTGCTACGGATCTGCTGCACATGTGTCTCGGCGTCCCGCAGGTCTCGCAGTGCGGCTTCGGCTGCCGGAACCCGGACTCGTCCGCCATCACCGACAACGTCCTGGCGGCGGCGGGCCTGGGCGCCAACGCCACCGATGCGCTGCTGGGGGCCACAAACAACTTCTGCGAGAATGGCTGCTTCTCCAGCAACGCCTACAACGACCCCTTCTCCGAGTTCGCTCCAGGTGGGTCAGGCCGAAGGCAGGCCACCACCTACACCCCAAACCTAGAAAAATCATTTCGCAATCCTATTTACACATACCCCTATCTACACAACCGTACAGCCACACCCCACCACACCCCCGACCCCACCTCACCCATACCCTCATCATCACCTACCCCGTCATGCTGCCCCCTTGCTCTTCCGCCATACCCCGCTCCTTCGGCCATCCGCCGGACTGTGCCCAACCCCACCCCCCACCCCTCCCCCGCGGTGCGCCCCATCAGGCAACCGCGGCTTCCGCGGCTTCGCGGCCGGACCCGAGGCGGTGTGCGGCCGCTCGTGCGCCTGGTACAACGGCCTGTCCGCAGCGGACCGCGCCCACTTCCTGGCGGAGAGCGCGGCGCCCTTCTCGCCCCTGCGCAACATCCTCACACCGCAGGACGACAGGCAAGCCGGGGGCGGAGATGGGGATAGGGGATGGGGGGTGGGGTGAAAAAGGGGATAGGGGGGTTTGTCCTTCTGGGGGGCGTTTTAACGAGGCTTTGCTGGGGAGGGGAGGGGGTGTGCTTGCGAGGCTTGTCGGGGGAGGTGTGCGAGGCGTCCCCGCCCCCGCCCCCGCCCCTCCCAACCAATTTCTCTGTATGTGCCTTGCCCCTCCCCCCACCGCCTCTCAGGGAGTTCCGCCTCTTCTGCAACGGCACCCGCTTCAACGCCTCGCTGGCGGCCACCTTTGGCTTCGCCGGGCGCGTCCAACAGGAGACCCGCGCGGAGGCCCCCGTGGGGGGATACTACTGGTGGAGGGCCCAGAAGCAGGACGTGCCCGACCTGACCTACCAGAAACACGCGCTGTCCCAGGGCCAGACGGCGTACTTCGTGGCGGTGGTGATGAACAAAATCATCGCGGCGCTAATGTCAAAGACGCGCAAGCTGTCGCTCTTCTCGCAGGTATGTACGGCAACAAAGAGTACGGCAAGTGTACGATAAGCGTACGGCAGGGCAAGGAAGTTGGCGGGGCGCGGGCGGCGGGTGGCGGGGGGCAATAGCGCCGCCGCAGGGGTGATGCCGTGAATACGGTGTACGGCAGCCTGCTGAGTTGTTGCGTCGTGGTGTACCGTCGCGCGAGTAGGGACTCGTCTTCTCGTCTTCTGTGGCGCTCGGATCACCTAGTTAAGATATAGATGATGATAAAGAGTGAGGCAAGGACGGATGGAACGATCAGAGACACGCATTTCTGATGACGACGTAATGCGGCACATGAATGAATGAATGCCAACCGGGGGGTCCGCACACCGGTGCACGCGCTCATCTGTATGACGATGTCTACCGGCGGGGGATGGATGGATATACCCATGTGCACACGTGACTGCTTTCTTGCTGACAGAAGTACGGCATTTCGTTGGTGTACGGCTGCTGTCGTGCAGGGCATCCTGAACAACAGGTTCATGTTGTTCGGCTTCGTCTTCGAGGCGTGCATCGTGGTGCTCATCACGTATGCGCCGCCGCTCAACGTAAGTTGTCGTCTGCTGGCCGGTCACCGAGATTCGCCGCGGGCCCCCCGCATTGTTCATCATCTCAGCAAGCTGCCGTATTGCCGTATTTATAAATCATGAGACGGCCAAGCAAGCCGTCCGCTATGTTTACCCTTGCGAAATAGCATAGAGCGAGCGGAACAATCTCAGCATGCGCACCATTTATGAAGCACTTGATGCTCTCATTATGCGTTGCTGTATTCCGTCGGCGGACCAAGCCTGCTGCCGTACATACCTCGCTGCCGTACGTACTTCGCTGCCGCAGGTCGTATTCAGCACCGGGCCCATCTCCGGTCTGCACTGGCTGCCCGGCCTGCCCTGGTTCGTACTGTGCTTCGTGTACGACGAGACGCGCAAGCTCGTCATGCGTACATATCCTGGCGGTTGGGTGGAGCAGTTGACATACTGGTAGTTGTGACCGTTAAGTGGTTGGCGGTGGTGCACCCGCCCGTGTAACCGACGCGGAGGTACCTCCCCTACCTACCCGGGGGGCGGGGGGTAGATCTGCACTGCCGAGATGGCAGCGAGTGAGGCGAGTACGGCAGAAGGGGACGGAGCTGAAGGAAGCAGGCCATGCGTGGGCTCCGGAGCCGCCGCCGCGGCTGAACAGTTCGAAATCCATGCATGTTTTCGAGAAGGAGAGGCTGCTTGTCCGGCATCCTTGTTGCATATCTGGATCCAGATCCAGATATCCAGATCCAGATCCCGAAAGGGAGAGGGGGAGAGAGGTACGTGAATACGAGTTCGCTCGAGAGCCGCCGCCGTATGGTAGGTACGCTGTGTGTGGCCGCGTGCGTGCGCGACGCAGCAGCAGGCCGCGTTTTTGATGTCCCCTCCTCCCCGCGCGCGCCTTCCTCAAGTCCCCAATCTTCACCAACTTCCTCTTGGCCTGCCTGCCGGCCTGCCTGGTGCCTGCCTGCCGCAAGCACGCGCGGGGTGAGGTGGTCCCGTCGAGAGAGGGTCTTTTGAGAGGGGAGTGGCGGCCAGGGAGGCCCAGGGCTGGTCTCTGAAACCTGGGGGTGTGGACTTGTGCTGCTGGAGGCGGCTGGACGGGCTGACTGGCTGGTGTGTACCTGGCCCCGGGTTTGAACTTGCCCTGGACGGCGTGCACCCCCTTATTCCCTCTGTTTATGGTGTTGATGGGATGGGCACTTGGGCAGGGCGCGGTCCGCGCGCGGCATCGCGGGCTGCGCATCCGGGTGGCCCGGCGGGGACGCACGCCGAGGGGCGAATGAACGCCGAGGAGACTGTACGGGAGACTGTACGGGAGACTGTACGGGAGACTGTACGGGAGACTGTACGGGAGACTGTACGGGAGACTGTACGGGAGACTGTACGGGGGACCTCCTGTGTTTGTGTGGATATACAGTGACAAACCCGCCCAGACTGTTTGTGTGTGGTGAGGGCTGGGGGGGGGGGGAGGGGGCGGGGAAGCGGGCGCTTTGTCGTGAGACAAACAACCCTGACCGGACCGCAGTGTTGCGGTCTTCAAACACGGGGAATTATTAACATTCCGCAGGGTTCCGGAAAGCCGTGGCAGGACAGATTTTGGGGGCTTCCCAGGTGCCAGGAAAGGAAAGCCTGGCGAGCGAGGCAGGCTGGGAATTTTTTTGTGTGTGTTCGACAGTGGGGCCATTGCTACGACCACAGCTACGACAGGGGTTGTCAGTCTTGGAGGGCCGAGGCACGCTTTCCTGGCGTCACGGATGCATATGGGGGGGAAGCACGAGCCGGGGGCACGGCATGAGAGTGTGTTTTGGCGGTAGACAGGTGTACGATGTATGCAGGAATTGCCCCTGCGCCTGCAGACTTCTAGGCCCTTTTGGTAATCTGCTGGAAAATAGTTGGCAGGGCGGATTTCTGGCGCTCTACAGCGTCAAATAAATAAATGAAATCTCTCAGGTTTTTTGGGGTTCTGCGAAAGGAAAAATCTCCGTTTTTTGTCCGTAATTGTTTATTTCATCAACACTGACCAACGGTCTGGACGTCATCATTTTTTTCACGGCACTGGGAGCGGGAGGGGAGGGGCGGGGCGAGAGTGAGGGTTGCTGTTGTGATGGCTGGCCGGGGTCAACGTTTTGGGAGGCCTGGGGTGGGCTGGGTGGGGGGGACAGTGATGACGCGCGTCCTCAATGACGCGACGTGCGGTCATCAAACGCTCATAGGTACGGCGGTCAGGTTCGGCAGGGTACGGCACAATTGTCGGTAGGTCGAAGATGGCTGCCGAGCGCGTTGCTACCCGCCGTCCAGCCTCCCGGTATTTGGATTCTTTGGACACCGCATTTCGTGCGTATCGGTCTTCCAAACGATGATGCGCTTGCTTGGTGTGTCATTGACGTTCTAGGTTTGGAACCTAATTTCTCGAACCTGATTCATTACGATTGCGCGGTGTCTCCTTCCAGAATTACCTTCCAACCGGTCAGAAGGTTGCCTGCTGGTTTTATTCGCGGGTGGATGGAGGGCACGCCGCACACACCCAAGCGCGGAATGCTCACCTAGCGCGCGGGAGGTTGGGTGGGATCGGGTGGGAGTGGATGGGTGGGTGGGAATCGATGGACGGGTGGATGCGTGTGTGCGTATGTGTGTGTGTTTAGAATTGCAACCCGCCCGCCCGCCCGTATGTGTGTGTGTATGTGTGTGTATGTGTGTGTGTATGTATGTGTGTGGGGGGGGGACATCGTTCGCCTAGGGGCGGGGGAGAGCTAGCCTCCAGGCAGGACGCCGGCAGGGAGCGGGGGGTGGTGGTTTCGGTGGCGGTTTCGGTGTGGAGGATGTGTGTTGACGACTTTGTCCGCGGGCGTCGCGCACGGCGTGTAGGTTGACGGGGGCCTACTGGGAGCTGCAGTGCGACAGGCCGGCAGCCTGCATGGGGCAGCGGTCGGATGTGAAGGACGCCGCCAGGACGGGGTTGTTGAGGTGGAAGTCCAGCCGTCTGTCGGTTGCATGAAATAAAGGGAAACGCTCGTTCGTTTGAACGCCCGTGTCACGTACGTACACGAAGGGGAACACCCGGTGGTTAAAACGCCCGGTCGGTGCCCAGGGTCCGCCTTACTTGGTGCCGTCCGCCCACAGTTATTATTGCCGTTAATGATGTTACAGTGGACCCCGGCGGTCATCGGTGTGTTCATGTAACTATGTAACTATCCTCCGAGCTTTTATCCGTTGCCATGGCTGGTTCTCAGGAACGAGGTGGTTCCCTGGTAGTGTGGGCCCGGGGAGTGTTTTGGTGCACTTGGGGAGCCTGTCCGGAGCGCCATGGTGGCGCCAGTTCGTTTAGGCAGTGTATGGTGAGGAAGCCTCGGCTGTCGCCGTTGGCTGTCACCGATGACCCGCGGGGTCCGCTGTGACATCTTTAATAACATCCTCCGCTTGCGTTACGCGTGCGACACACCCAGTACGTAAAGAGATAAGTCTGCACCTCGGCAGTATGGGCAGCCACGCCTGCTGAATATGAGGACTGTTCCATGTGAACGGGGCCTTGGTCCAACAACGAACTCGCGTGTTCATCCATATCGATAGCCACATATCTGTAATCGCGCATAAGAGAGATGATAATAACTCAAATATTTCTAAACGTGGTTTGGTTGTGGTCGATCAGTTGGACGCTTTGCCACAGCTTTCCTGACACTCCATCGCATTTGGCATAGAGTGAACCAACCCCATACATTAACGTTCGGTTTCAGCTTCTGCATTCTTTCTTAACGTTCCCAGCCGCGTCAATTCCCGATCTTGGCAACATTACTACAAAGTACGGCACTGCCCTGTACATCCGTCATTTAACATTTTTCATAAGTTTTTCCTTCACGTCACATATTTCGCACCCCCATATCCTCCCGTATCATCCACGTCGGTTGGCTCTGCCGTCAGCCGCATCCCGTCATGTCGGAGCAAATTAAGGAAATGGAGCCGCACCGCACTCAGTATGTATCCCGTCATCCAGCAACCCAGGCAACCGTGCCCTCGTCAAAACCGTCATGTGTCATAAACCTGCACCATGACGAAGCGGCCGTGAGCGACGTGCCCCGCACTCGGCCGCACCGAGCCAGCGGCCGCATCTGTACCTTCACAGAATCCCACCGATTCCCACAGAGTCCCACAAAATCCAGGCTGCTTCAGCCGGATTGGCACCCGTGCCCCATATAAACAGAAGGGACCCCCTAACCCAAACTCAGCCAGGATTAGCCAGGACTAGCGTTCTCCCCATATTATCATCACCAAACTTCTTCACCGGCTGCCCATCGTGTTGTCTCGGAGCCACAGCCAGGGCGTCGTGTAGGCGTCACCGGAGAGGTAGTTCCCCGTCAGCTTCTTGTTGAGGTCTGCGGAAGCGGGGAGGCCCCAGGGAGGAGGTGGGTAGGCACCCACGCCCCGAGGGAAGGTGAAGTTAGGTGGGGCGGGTAGCTGGCGAAGTCAGTCAGCAGTGACGCAACGGGCAGTGACGAGTGTCGGGCACCGTGCCCTCCCTGTCCTTTCGTGTCGTGTTGTGTCACGCAAGTTCGCCTGGCGCGCCGTTCGCCTGGGGAAAGCGAAGCGAGGCTGGGCTATCCAACACCGCAACTCCTATATTAGCTGCCCCCCGCACAAGTTAGTGCCCCTTCCCCCGGACACCTGCATCATCACTCGGAGCCGTCACTCGGAGGCGTGTGGCATGGCACGTGGCACATCGCAAGCGTGTGGCGTGTGGCATGACGTGTCCGCAAACTGTATTCCGTTCGGTTCCGTTCGGTTCCGTTCGGTTCCGTTCCGTTCTAGGTGCGTGTGACGTGGGGCATGTGCACTGCGTGTGTGACGTGCGGTTCCCGTCACATCCAGCCCACACTCACGCAGGTAGTTGTCTTTCCGGACGTTGAGCGCGATGACGAGCAGCACAGCGAAGAAGCCCGCATAGAATGAGTAGAGCACCAAGAAGTAGGCAAGGAGGCCAACTGCGTCGGGTGGGGATGAACGGAGGTAAGTTGGCTGGGGTTCAGGAGGGGACGTTTGCTGGGACGACCAGTGGCGAGGAGCGAACGGAAAGGGTATCGAGGACCTGCACAGGATGGGTAAGCAAGCGTGCACGGACTGCGAGGGCAGGGCGTGGTGACACTTGGGCTGAAGGCACATGTACGCAGTAAGTACATTTTTGCACAAACGGCAGCCAGGACTGTAACGCCGCAACAGTCGATGTATGCGTTAGTACGGCCTGCGGGCGTCGGACGCCGCACGTGAATCGACTGCAGGACACTTCCTCTGCCGTTACCAAATAACTAGGTTCTTCAGCATCTCAAAAACGTTTACTCGAAACTCATGCGGGAATATCATCAGCGCATTTCGCAACGAAAACCAGTGTGTGGTACAGAATGCCCTGCACCAGCAGGATGCACTTACAAGTCTGAAAAGCGTCAAATTTCCTAGCCGATTTCTCGATCTTGTTTTCCATGGCGATATTCTGTGTAAAAAAAGTCTGCAGGTCAGGCGGCTCGGGGGCAAGCTCTTTAAAACAAACTGGCAAAAAAACTCACTACTTGGGGTGCTTGCACTCCGTCTATATTGGCCATTGTCGACAGGTCGACAGAATCTACGAGCCTTCACCAGCTTGCAGAGACCAACGGGTCTGGTTCGCTATTATAGTAACAAATTTACACTGTAAATTTTTGCAATCTCTGTTCTGCCTGGCTGTCACTGTTCGCGTCTTCGGCCGTTCAGCGTCCTGCGAGTCGGTTGAAGGTGCTTACTGCACCGGTAGGTAATTTGGATGATTCCGTACTTTATTCGGAGAGTCACGACGACAAAATATTGTATTTCGTGCGCACTTAGATATAGCCCGACACTTTCGTTATTGCATGAATGGAATGACGTCAATGGCCTGCACTGAGTCTCCCAGTCAGTCCTACACTTGCCGCTCGTAAACGGAAATTCTTGCCATCAGGTCTCATCAGCTGGCATTAAAGCTGTGGTGCTATCGGATGGCGGTGCTGATATATAATAATTGACTATAACATATAGCCCGTGTGTCGCTCGTAACGGAGTATTCATTGAGTGAGTGCAGGACTGAGGGCGAGGCCATCCAAGTAACTTTTTAAATCTTTGCAAAAATAATTGTATCCGTCAAATTCAGTCTGACTTCATGTAGACTTTCCGCCTGTTGCGCCCTGCACATGCAGGTGGTTGCGGCGACAAACCTGAGCACCACCATGGCGGATGAGGAAAATGGCGGACATGGCTGCTTTTCTAGATCAAAAGGCGCCAATGGTGATGCTGATAAGCAGAAGAACTTACGGAAGGACCTTCCGATTGTCGCGCATGAGTTCAGCCTTGAGGAGCTCGCTGCCGAGTACAACGTCTCCTACGAGCGCGGCCTCACCTCGGCCCAGGTCCTAGAGAGCCGCCAAAAACATGGAGAAAATCGGCTCACGCCACCAAAGGTCAAGCCCGCGTGGTAGGTTCCCGGGGGTCGGTCTCGCGGTGATTGGGAGCCTAGCCGAGGACATGACATGATGACAGGTGGGACGTGGGAGATCGCTGGCCGGCGCCCCCTTTTCGGAGGGGAGGGAGTCAAAGCCAGCTGGATTTACCGTCGGAGCCCCCTAGAGTTATCTCCGGAGATGCGCCGCGCAGCTGCTTCGCAGCGAGAATCGAGGGCACATCCCTGGCTGCGATACCGGGAGGGAGAGCCCTTAGGGAGCCCTTAGCCCCTTAGGGCGGCCCCCCTTAGGGAGCCCCCCTTAAGGAAGCCCCGCCCCAACCATGGGGCTTAAATCCTGTGAATATTCACATAACTGGATGCAAACATCGGGGAGGGGCCAGGGGACAAATCGGGTTCGGGCGACTCGGGGTATTGGTTCCTCTCACAACGGTTTGCATGCACCTCCCCCCCCCCACACACACACACACAGACAGTCAGTTCTCTTTTACACACATAGGCAAACTCCCTCCACACTCACGCTTCCAACCTGCTTAAATCCCACCCGCACCTGCCGTACCTGTACGACAGGTTGTTGTACGTCGAGCAGTACACGAACTTCTTCTCGCTGTTGCTCATCGCCGGCGGCATCCTGTGCTTCATCGCGTACGGGATCGATCAGTCCGACCCCTCCAACCTGTACCTGGGGGTTGTGCTGATCCTAGTGGTCTTCATCTCCTCCACCTTCGCCTACTTCCAGGAGGCCAAGTCGCAGGTATGTCAAATCGGCGGGCAGCCTTGGCATAGGAGTGCGTGACATGCAAGGGGCATATCCAAGCCCGGAAATGCCCGGACACCGCATAGCTGCCTCTCTCCCCCCAACGCATGTAACAGTGATCATAGAGATACGGTACATGGCGGGTGTGTTCCGCCTCTGACCGCCGCCCCCCCCCCTCGCGTGCGGCACCCCGCCGGCATGGGTGGGGTCACTCTCCTCCGCCCCTCACCCCCGTTTTTACCCTCACCCCCTCTGCCCACCTCAGGGCTGTCTGTGCTCACATCCACTCACCCACCCACCCACCCATCCACCCACCCATCCACCCACCCATCCACCCACCCACCCACCCACCCACCCACCCATCCACACGCCTACCCACACCCACCCGCCGGACCCCACCATGGCGGTTCGGAGTGCCCCTTAGCCCCCGACACACCCCCTGGGTTTTACCCCTCCATGAATACCCTCCCTTACCTCCCGCCTGCCTCTCGCTCCGCCCACCCGTCATCGCCTGCCCCCCCCCCCAGGCCATCATGGACGGCTTCAAGAGCCTCATCCCCAAGAAGTGCAAAGTGGTCCGGGACGGGGCGCCCAACGTACTGGATGCGGTGGAGCTGGTGCCGGGGGACCTCGTGGAGTTCCAGGTGGGGGGGCTGGGGGACCTCGTGGAGTTCCAGGGGGGGGGGGGGCTGGGGGACCTCGTGGAGTTCCAGGGGGGGGGGAGACTGGCGAGAGGGGGCTACGTGGGGCGCAGAAGCGTGACCCATGGGTCAGTGAGGTCGGGGGACGGGATGTTTGTATGATTCGTGTCGTCGTCGTCGCCCTCGTCGTCGTCGTCGTCGTCGGATTGTCACGCGACAGTTGCGGGAGGGGGGGGGAGGGCGGGGCTCTGTTGGCTGCCGGGGTCGGCCGCCTTGGACCACCTTGGGTCAGATCCAGATCCAGATCGGGAGGCCCCAGATCTGCCGAGACTGGATCTCTTTGGATCTCTTTGGATCCGTCACCGGGGACCCTCCACTGCCGGTCGCCACCTGAACTCCGGACCTGCCGTTTCACAAACCTCCTCCCCAAACCCACGCCAAACCCTAAACCCCTCCCCTCCCCCCTAACCCCTCCCCCCGGGTCCCCCGCCCCCCCTAACCCCGCCCCCCCAGGAGGGTGACCAGGTACCCGCGGACCTCCGCGTGATCGATTCGTACAACCTCAAGGTGGACAACTCCGCGCTGACGGGTGGGTACGGCAGGGTGGGTGGGTGGGTACGGCAGGGTGGGTGGGTGGGTGGGTACGGCAGGGTGGGTGGCTGCAGGGTGGCTGCAGGGAGGGGGGCAGCCGGGGGAAGGGCAGCCGGGGGAAGGCGACGTGCATACTGAGATCGGACTGGGATGCCCGTGACGGAGGCTGACCGCCCTCCAGGGGGGTTGCAACCCCCAATGTTGGGGTGCGGTCCTGTGTTCCCGCCTTCTCGTCTTCCCCTCCGCGGACTGAAAGCGGGCTGTTTTGGTGCCCCTAGACAACGTCCCTGGCCTCATCCCATCCTCCTATACCCTGCCTTCCTCATCGCTGGGGATCCGGGTACAGTCCATTCTTGACCGAGGGTCGCTCCGGCAGCCTGCGCAGTCCTGTGTGTGCGCACCAGGTTCTCACACCGCTCCTCCCCACCTCCCCCATCCCTCCTCCCAAACCCCCCATCGGCCAACCAGGCGAGTCCGAGGCCTGCGAGCGCGGCCCGGCGTTGCTCGTCACCAACCACGCGGGCGACATCGAGGAGGGCGGCGGCGGCAAACCCAAAGTCAAGGTACGGCATCAGGGCGGCGGGGCCCGACCGGGTTCGTGCCGTGCCGTACCGTAGGGGATGCCATCTTCGGGGCGTGACGTGTGACGACCCATCCATGGATCCATCGAATGGGGTTCTCCCTAGGGGGGGGGTGTATATCATTCGGATATCACCATCGTGCGAATAGCTTCGCTTCCTCTGGTGAACGAAAGTACGACACTTCACGCATGCGCCGTCACGCCCTCACCATCACGCCACCCAGCAGTACAGTCCCTCCAACCTCACCCCTCACGCCCCCCCTCCACCCCTACAAATCCTAACAAGTCTTCTAATTTCCTCCACCCCCATCCGCCCCCTATCCACCCCCACCCTCACCCTCACCCTCACCCCCCCCTCCAGATCCCCGCCATCGAGGCCACCAACCTGCTCTTCTACTCCACCATCGTGGCCTCGGGTCACGGTCGCGGCATCGTGATCGGCACCGGCGACAACACCGTGATGGGCCAGATCGCTGGGCTGACGGGGGAGACCACGGGGGACAGCCAGCCACCCATCGTGAGGGAGGTGAGGGGCGGGCTGAGGGGCGGGGCTGAGGGGAGGGAGGGGCTGAGGGGCGGCGGGGCGGGGGAGGGGCGGGAGAGGAGGGGCGGCGGGGCGGGGGAGGGGCGGGAGAGGAGGGGCGGGAGAGGAGGGAGGTGAGGGAGGGGGGGAGGGGCGGGGCTGAGGGGAGGGAGGGGCTGAGGGGCGGGAGAGGAGGGGCGGGAGAGGAGGGGCGGGAGGTGAGGGGGATGAGGGAGTGAGGGAGGTGAGGGGCTGGGCTGAGGGGAGGGAGGGGCGGCGGGGGCGGGAGAGGAGGGGCGGGTGGGTGGGCTGGTGGAAGGCTGGGTGGGGGTTAGGAAGGACGGAAAGACCAAACCCAGAAACAAACCTCCGCCAGCAAAGGGGAGTCAGGTACGTTTGGCCGCAGAACCCTCTGGGAGGGCTGCACAACCCCGCCCCCCACACGCCAACACACCCGCACTCAACCCCGCGTCGCGGCGTTTACCGCTTCTACCCAGCACCCCAACCCCCCCCTTCCTTCCACTCCCCTCTCGCTCTCCCCCCTGTCCTTCTCCCTCCCCCTCCGCCCCCCTCCCCCTCCGCCCCGCCTCCCCCTCCGCCCCTTCTCTTCCCCTCTCCCCCCAACAGGTAAACCGCTTCATCGGCATCATCTCCGCCATCGCCATCACCATTGGCGTGGTGTTCCTGGCAGTGGGGCTTGGCATGAAGGTCATGAGTGTGGTGCAGGTGGGAGCGCGTTGTTTGTTTGGGGGCAAAGGAGAACCGACCCGCTGGCATTTGAACCGTAGGGGCTAGGGGGCTTGCGGCATGTTGGCGGCGGCAGGATGCGGTTCCCCGCCCGGGAAGTCGGAGGGCGAGGGCCTCTGGGTCGGCCTCTGGGTCGACCTCTGGGTCGGCCTCTGGGTCGGCCTCTGGGTCTGAGCCTCTGGGTCTGAGCCTCTGGGTGAGGACAATCCGGGACTGCGAAGGGGGACGCGCGGGGGAAGGGGGACGGGCAGCACTGAAGGGACGCAACATCTCGCCGGTGATTTCAGAGGCGCGCGCGCGCGCCTCGACATCCGCGTGACGACCCATGGGTCACGTGACGACCCATGGGTCACGTGACGACCCTCCCCTCCCCTCCTCATCCTTCTCTTCCCTCCCCCTCCCCCTCCTAATGTCCTATACCCCCTCCCCCTCCCCCTCTCCCCCTCCGCCCCCAGGCGCTTGTGTTTGCGATCTCCGTGATCGTGGCGGTGGTGCCCGAGGGGCTGTTGGTCACCCTCACGGTGGCCCTGGCCCTCACCGCCAAGCGCATGCACAACAAGAACGTGCTCGTCAAGAACCTGCAGAGCGTAGAGACACTGGGCTGTACGGCAGTCATCGCATCCGACAAGACGGGCACACTCACACAGAACCGGATGACGGTGCAGCACTGCTGGTGGGGGCAACGAAGAGGGGGGGGAGAAGGGGATGGGGGTGGGGGGCCGGGTATTGGGAGCGGGGTAGGCGCGTACCTGATCAGTTAGTGTTGACGGGGTGCAAGGCTGTCCGTTGGTTCGGTGGAAAGGTGGGAGCGGATGCAGCCCATGGGACCGACCCGTGGGTGCTGTTGAGTGCTGTGAGGGGCAGCCCAACTGCCCCCCCCGCCCGGGCTTAATTTCCGGCCTTGCTTGCGTGTACGACACGGCACGGCATGTGGTACTCACACGCAGGTACGACGACCTGTTGTACGACGTGCCGGCTGCGCGCAACCTGCCGGAGCTTCAGACCATGATGGCCGACAAGAGCAAGAAGGGTGGGTAGCTGGGCGGGTGGGTGGTCGTTGGCGGACAGCTGGCCACTGGTTAAACCGTCGGCGTTGGTGACCCGCCCTACCCCGCCCTACCCTGCACCGCGGTGTTGCTCCTGCGCCATCGCCGCCGCCCCTTTCACCCCAACGAAATGCACTCACTCGCTCGTTGTCGGTCCCCTGCCCCCTCAAGACTGTTGACCCCCGTCCCCCTTCGCCGTACCAGTCGTACTTACTACTGGTGCATTGCGTCTCTCCGCCGCTCCCCGCCCCCCCGCCCCGCCCCGCCCCTCCCCGCCCGCCACCCCAGGCTTCCAGGGCTGGCCGCTGTTCGACCCGGAGAACCCCTCCTTCCAGATGCTGCAGCGGATCGCCACCCTCTGCAACAACTCGGACTTCATAGTGCAGGTTGGGGGGGGCGCGGGGGGAGTGAAGGGGAGGAGGGGGGGCGGAGGGCACGCGAGGTGGGGGCCGAGGGGGATACCAGGGAATGCTGTTCCGTGGGGTTGTCGCTGTCCTGACTGACATGCAAAGTAGGCTGGATATTCTGTTATGCCGTACTCTGCCGTACTTGTGCCGTGCTGCAGGACAAGTTTGACCCCAGTCGGCCGCTGCTGGACCTGGGGAAGGAGGCACTGAGCCCCGAGTTCAACCTGCTGACCCTTCAGACGACCGGTGGGTGGTTGGGTGTTAAGGGGGACGGGGGGGAGGCGAGGGGGGAGGCGAGGGGGGGAGGCGAGGGGGGGAGGCGAGGGGGGGAGGCGGAGAGGGCCCCTGCTCAGGGTGCTCATGGTGTCAGGTGTTTTGGCCCTCTGGGGGGTACTGGCTCTGCCGGCACACGGCCCTACACAACGGTGGAGCAGCGGGTGACTGATCAGAGAGAGATTACCGAACAGCCTCTTGGGTGTTTCATGAGAAGCCCACCCATAACCACCCTGGCCCGGATACTTACCAAAGCCTGCGATTTACTTACCATTGGCAACACAACAGGACAAACATGACAGGCAAACAAGACGACCGCGCCACCACCAGGGCGCCTCTGGGTGTGGTTGTCCCTCATTCCCTGTTGCGGTGTAATGCCATGACAACCTGTTGCCCCATCTGTCTGTCTATCTGTCTGTCCCGCACGACACGGCACGGCAGGCGACGCGTCGGAGAGCGGCCTGATCAAGGCGGTGCAGCTGCTGCGCGACGTGAAGCAGTACCGGGCCGACTACCCCAAGCTGTTCGAGATCAAGTTCAACTCCACAAACAAGTACCAGGTAGGGGGCCGGGCAGGTGGGAGAGGTTCAACTCCACAAACAAGTACCAGGTAGGGGGCCGGGCAGGTGGGAGAGGTTCAACTCCACAAACAAGTACCAGGTAGGGGCCCGGGCAGGTGGGAGAGTATCAACACCACAAACAAGTACCAGGTAGGGGGCCGGTGTGAGAGGCAGGGGCGACTGCACCCACCGCTTGGGTGTTTGGGAGAAGGTGAGCTCCCGATCCTCTGCAAGTTCTCATCATCCTCTACCAACTCCCAACTAACTTCCAACTTCGGCACAACTTGATAACTCCCAACTGTTAACTTCCAATCCAGATCGGCATCCACAACCAGCTGAAGGACGGCGACTCGCGGCCCCTCCTGCTCATGAAGGTGAGGGGCGTGCCAGGCCCCGGAGGTTGGGCGTCGCACTGTCAGCCCCGGAGGCTGAGGTCTGAGGTCTGAGGCTGAGGCTGAGGCTGAGGCTGAGGCTGAGGCTGAGGCTGAGGCTGAGGCTGAGGCTGAGGCTGAGGCTGAGGCTGAGGCTGAGGCTGAGGCTGAGGCTGAGGCTGAGGCTGAGGCTGAGGCTGAGGCTGAGGCTGAGGCTGAGGCTGAGGCTGAGGCTGAGGCTGAGGCTGAGGCTGAGGCTGAGGCTGAGGCTGAGGCTGAGGCTGAGGCTGAGGCTGAGGCTGAGGCTGAGGCGAGGAAGGAGATGGTCAGGGGATGGGGCCATGTGCAGACGATCATCAAACACTTGCATGTGCCCCCAGCCAAACCAAACACGAAACCGGTAACCCTCGCAATCACCAGCTCATCCCATCTCCTCGCCCAGTCAGTCAGTTGTCCAACCAACCAAGTCGTCAACAAGCGCCTCTTGACATTCCCATCTACTTGCCCCTGCTCCCGGTCATTTTGCTGCATGTCCTTCCATACAACCTTCCGTACATACATCCTTCTGTACATACACCCAGGGTGCCCCGGAGCGCGTGTGGGCCATCTGCAACCGCATCCTCGTCAACGGCCAGGAGGTGCCCAAGACCCCGGAGTGGGACGCCAAGTTCAATAAGGCCTACGAGGCGCTGGGGGCGCTGGGGGAGCGCGTGCTGGGTTTCGCCTACCGCAACCTGGACGGCCTGCCACACAACCACCCCTGGACCGACCAGCCCGCGCCCAACTTCCCCGTCTCGGACCTCGTGTTCTGCGGCCTCTTCTCACTCATTGACCCGCCCAGGCTGGGCGTGCCAGAGGTGGGTGCGCGGGTGGGAGCTGGGAGGGCGGCTTGGGGTGACCTGGGGTGGAGGCGGGGGTGTCGGGGTGATAGGCGGGGATGCGGCTGTCACCGAGCGATGACCCTAGCGGGCTCCACTCTACTGTCATTAATGGGACGGGTTTAGTCAGCGTTTGCTGGTCCGTGCGGGCGGAAACCCTGTGAGGTAGTGCTGTGCTAAAACCTAAACCCTAAAACTCTGAAACCCACACCCCGCGGGTTTAGCTCTCTCTGAACCCACACTCAGTCACGCCGCAAACCTCCAACCTATGCGCTGATGTTAATAACCGGCGCTGCGGTTTCCTAGGGTTTTAGTGTAATAAGGTGGGCTGCACTTCACGCAATAGTAAGGTTACATTCACTCCACCACCGCGGCGGTGGAGTGAACAACACGCTCCCCTACCCTCAGGCCGTGGCCACGTGCAAGCGCGCCTCCATCAAGGTGTTCATGGTGACGGGTGACCACCCGATCACGGCGCGGGCCATTGCGGAGCAGATCGGCATCCTGGACCCCGAGGTGCTGGCGCGGGGCAAGGGCAAGGTCGTCACGGGGGACGACATCCGGTGGGTTGTGTTTTTGGGGTTTCGGAGATGGGGTTAGGGTTGTAGGGCCGGGTTTAAGGGTTTTGAAGGGTTTTAGGGTTTGTACTGATTCGGGTTTGCACGCTTGGGTTCCGTGGGGTGTGTGCCATCCCTGGTGCTGGGGAAAGGGGTGGGAAACTGGTGGGGAACTCGGAGACCCGGACTGAGGTAGGCCAAGTAGGTATGCTGTGTGCTGAGTGTCCCTGCAAAGCCCACTGCTGCTCCCTTGTGTCTTGCTACACACATCCTTCCCGCCCCTCTTCCTGCGGTGTACGACGCAAAGGCTTACCAGGTGGTTGGGGACCTATTCAGGCTCTCAATACTATGAGCATCTGTACGGCTTTGCCGTACCGGTTTACACGCTCGGCTTGTCTTTCTGGGCTTTACTTTATTGTGTTACCCTCCTTCTCCCTTCTCCCCTCACCGTCGCTCTCCCCTCAAAACGCGCTCCCCAGCAACCTCATGAACATCGAGGACGACACCAAGCGCGAGGCCGCCTGGGACGACATCCTGGTCAAGAACGAGCAGATCGTGTTCGCGCGAGTCACCCCCGCCCACAAGCTGCTCATCGTGGAGAACAACCAGCGGCTCAAGCGGGTGGTGGCGGTCACCGGTGAGCGGCCCGGGGGGGGAGGGGGGGAGGCGGTGGGGGTCATTGGATGTGGCGGTTTGCGGGTGGGGGCGAATTGCACCTGTCGTGCAGGTGATGGCAAGTTGGCAACCCAAACCCACTGATTGCATCTCCCTACCGTCAGGTCCCCTCTCCCCTCCCCCCTCAACCCCTGCACCCAGGCGACGGCGTCAACGACGCGCCCGCACTCAAGAAGGCCGACATCGGCATCTCCATGGGCATCGCGGGCAAGGACGTGTCCAAGGAGGCGGCGGACATGATCCTAATGGACGGTACGGCACTGCACGGCTTGTTGTACGACATTGTACGAGTGGCAGTATGGGAACCTTTTGGAAGAGTCAAGGCCGAGGGACGTCGCCCTCTTGCTTGGCGGCACCGGGATGAGGTCCCAGCTGTATGTACCTGCCTGCTTGCCTGCCGACCAACCTGTGTTGCCGACCTACCTGTATTACCGACCTACCTGTGTTGCCGACGTTCTTCAGATTTGCTCACCTATCTTCCCTTTACTAAGGAGTACCTTCACGACCTTCGTTGCCTTACCCACCTTCATTACGAAAGCGACCTGCCCCCGCCCCTGCCCCGCAGACAACTTCGCGTCCATCGTCAACGGTGTGGAGGAGGGTCGTCTGATCTTCGACAACCTGAAGAAGTCCATCAACTACACCCTGACGTCCAAGGTACCGCATGTCGGAGGCGGGCTGGGGTGTGTGTGGGTTGGCTGGCTGAAGGGGGGTCGGCTGGGCGGCTGGGCGGCTGGGAGGCATGCGGCGACACGGTGGCGTCGGACTCTAAAGGTGAAGATCCTCAGTGTCTGTAACGAACCTGTAGGTGGCATGGGCGACAGCCATGTTGGGGACTGTCACTACTATCCCCGGGTGCGGGGGTGGCTGGAGCCCCGGTGGGGAGGGGGACCGCCCGCCCGCCGCAGTGCGCTCCACGCCAAGCTTCCCTTGCCATGGACCGCAAGTACGCCCCAACTTCCATTTCCATCCTCCTCCTGTATGTTGAGCCCCCTCCGCCCTTTCGCCTCCTCCCTAACTCAGTCGGCCGCCCGTCTTGGGTTAGCCCTTTCAATCAGCCCTTCACCCTCCGGCCCGTGTCCGATGACGGCCCGTGCCGCCCGTGCCCCGCCCAGGTGCCCGAGCTGTCGCCCTTCCTGCTGTGGGTGATTGCCGGCATCCCGCTGGCCACCACCACCATCCTCATCCTGGCTATCGACCTGGGGACAGACATGGTACCGGCCATCTCCTTCGCCTACGAGACGCGCGAAGCAGGTAGACATGCGATGGGCGTGTGTATGTGCATGTGTGTGTGTGGATATGAGACATTGGGACTTTCTGAACCTGTTCGGTGCACTGTTTCCTGCTCGGCGGTGCTACTTTCTGAGGGCCTCGGCTAGGGTTCAAACAAACAGCCCAGGTTCGGGGTCGAGCAGGGCTGGGATGAGTCAGGTTATATAACACGACATGTGACTTGCGTCGTGTACGGCAAAACAAATCCCCCTGATCCGCCTCCACCCTGCCGCAACTAACCTTTCCTTTGTTAATAAAGACAGCGAAACCGTAAAAGCGCCAAAGGGCACCAAACCGATAACTGCCGCTGACTGAACCCCTTCCGCCCGAACACCACCCTTGCGCCGCCTACGGCACCCAACCGCCCTTGCCCTCCCCCCCTAACACCACACCAGACATCATGTCCCGCGCTCCGCGTAACGCCCACACCGACCACCTGGTGGACCTCAAGCTGCTCCTCTTCACCTACCTCCACATCGGGGTCATGCAGGTGGGTGTGTAGGGAGGGGATTAGGGGCTTTTCACCTACCTCCACATCGGGGTCATGCAGGTGGGGCTGCTGGGGTGTGTGTCGGGGTGGAGGGGATGGGGGGTGGGGTTGGGTGAGGTGGACTTCAATGTTGCTATCTAAAGTAAACCAATTAACTGGTAAAAACAACTGGAATATTTATTTCCCGGACCCCAAAAAGGTTGGTAAGTATTTGTTCCCGGGCTGGGTGTGTCTCCAAAACATTGATCTGACGCTGTACAGAACCGGGTTTGTGGGTCATGCAGGGTGTGGGGGGAGGATGGGTGATGGGGTGGGGTGGGTTGAGGGTGAGGGCGAGGGTGACGTGTGCGATTGACTCACACCTCGCGCCCGCCTGCCGTACACATGCCGTACACCCGTCGCACAGGCCCTGGCTGGCTGGTTCGGCTACTTCGTGTGCATGAACGACTACGGGTACGCCCCTTGGGTGATGCACTCCATTGGCTTCTCCTGGCACAAGTCACCGCTGATCTGCTACGTGGGAGACGCGGGACAGGTACGGCAGAGGTGAACGGCATTATTGCATTGTACTGCAGTGCTGCGTGGGTGGGGTGGTGCGGCCACGGAAGCAAGGGGGAAGAGATGGCAACAGCGAGGAGGAGGAGAAGGAGGAGCACATTGTTCACCACTTGTGGGAACCCGTGCACTCTGGTTCTCGTGTTCTGCGGCGCTCAGTTTTGGGTGGGTTTGAATGTGGGAGAAAGCAATCCAGGACGCAAGGGAGCGATGCACCCACCATCGCCATGCCATACCCATGGCGCGGCACCCGCCTTCCGCGGCGCACCTGCGCCATGCCTTCCCGCTCATGACGGTATACGGTGCACGATGTACGGTGCGCTGTGTACGGCATACGATGTACTGTGTACGGTGTACGGATCTACACGCACCTCAGCTACACGTGTGTCTCGGCGTCCCGCAGGTCTCGCAGTGCGGCTTCGGCTGCCGGAACCCGGACTCGTCCGCCATCACCAACAACGTCCTGGCGGCGGCGGGCCTGGGCGCCAACTCTACCGCGGCCCTGCTGGGGGCCACAAACAACTTCTGCCAGGATGGTTGCTTTTCCAGCAACGCCTACAACGACCCCTTCTCCGAGTTCGCTCCAGGTGGGGGAATCCGCCGAGGGCAGGCCACCACCTACAACTCAAACCTATTCAAAAATCCTACTTACACATACCCCTATCCATCCACAACCGTACAGTTACACCTCACCCCACCCCACCACACCCCCGACCCCACCTCACCCATACCCTCACGGACTGTGCCCAACCCCACCCCCCACCCCTCCCCCGCGGTGCGCCCCATCAGGCAACCGCGGCTTCCGCGGCTTCGCGGCCGGACCCGAGGCGGTGTGCGGCCGCTCGTGCGCCTGGTACAACGGCCTGTCCGCAGCGGACCGCGCCCACTTGCTGGCGGAGAGCGCGGCGCCCTTCTCGCCCCTGCGCAACATCCTCACACCGCAGGACGACAGGCAAGCCGGGGATAGCGGGGTGGAACCTTCCGGTTCACGGTGTGACGGTTTGCTGTAATTACGGTACCGTAATTACGGTTGCAACCCTTTTGGCACAGTAATTTGACGGTATGACGGCGTAACTGTGATTACGGTACATGGGGTAGCTGTTTTACGGTTTCAGGGGTTTCTTACGGTCCAAGTTGGCAAACCATACCGTCAACCAGGCGAATATCCACACTCCGGAACTGGATCCGCCTCCGAATCAAATGCGTCCATCCAATGGGCGTAGCCTAGGAGCCCACATCCGTTGTCAGCTGTAAACTACCATTGGCACCTCCGTTTGCCTAGTGCGCAACTCACACACCGACTGTCAGGCAATTATATGATTTGTGTGAAGGAAGGAAAAGGAAAGCAGACACTATACTTGTAGCCATGCACAAAGGGAATCGAAACAGATTGGAAACCACTAACGTACCGAGCTAATGTAATAAACGGCATGTGAATAGTACAAAATGAGAAGACCGCCTGTTGTTTCTTCTTGCAACCACATTTCAAATCACGCTTATGCTTCAAATTACACGCAGAGCAGTGCATCAAGATGCTACAATATAATAAAAAATAGATTATGGGCAAAGTATCCAAAAAGAGTCGATATTTTAAAGAAATGCCTCTGGACAACGGACCGTAATTTCGTACGGTCCTTGGCCGGCCGTAATTACCTCACAGCCGACGATCGGAAGGGGTCTGCCTGGTCTTGATATGCAGATACGAACGAACCTCCACCTCAGTCCAGGCAGCGGCAGCCCTAGGCTCGAGCAAATCGGATGATGAGGACACCGGCGACCCTACCTGTCCCGAAACCCACCTGCTGCCCCTCGGGCAAACCTACCTCCCGCCCCCCCGGGCAAACCCACCACAGCTTACCGCCAAACCCGTCCGCCCACCTGCCCACCCACCCTCATGCCTCTGCTTGCCTAGACACGACTGCCTGCCTACCCGCCGCTCCCTAATCCCGCAACCCAACCCTCCCCCCCGTCCACCCGCCCTCCAGCCCTTCCGCTGCCCCCCTCCTCCCCGCCCCTCTACCAATTCCCAACCTGCCCCTTCCCCCCTCTCCACCGGCCCGCTACCAATTTCCCCCAATATTCCTCACCCTCCCCACCCTCTCCCCCGCCCCCCAGGGAGTTCCAGCTCTTCTGCAACGGCACCCGCTTCAACGCCTCGCTGGCGGCCACCTTTGGCTTCGCCGGCCGCAACCAACAAGAGACCCGCGCAGAGGCGCCCGTGGGCGGTTACTACTGGTGGAGGGCCGAGAAGCAGGACGTGCCCAACCTAACCTACCAGAAACACGCGCTGTCCCAGGGCCAGACGGCGTACTTCGTGGCGGTGGTGATGAACAAGGTCATCGCGGCGCTAATGTCAAAGACGCGCAAGCTGTCGCTCTTTTCACAGGTATGTACGGCATGAAAGAGTACGATACGGGGTACGACAAGTGTACTGCATGAGTACGGCACGACAAGGACGTCCCGGGCATGGGGTAGGAGGGCAGATATGGTGATTGTACGGTGTACGGCAGCCGCGAAGTTGCGCGGAGTCCGTGTTCTGTATTGTGTGTGCATGCGTGATATTCTTGCTGACAGAAACACGGCATGTCGTTGGTGTATGTATGTATGTACGTATGTTACATGTTGTACTGGTCATATGGCCAATACTGACATGCGTTCCCCCACAACGATTTACGTCAAGGGGCGCACAAAGATGAGTTAACTAAAAGGAGGAAAGAATCTATGCCCGATTCGTGAGAATGTCCCTTCGCGCTTTTTGGATTAGCGCCAAAAGGTCACTTAATTTCGCCTGGTCCATTTTGGTCATGACCTCCACCATAGACTCCTCCTCAAAGTCAAAGTTTACTGCCTCCCGCAAAGGCCTATAGACTGGGCATTCCATTAGGACATGCAATCCGTCTTCTACGGCGCCCCCCTCGCAGACCCGGCACGTGCGCTCCGATCTGGGCCTACGCCCCGGGTGCCTCGCAAACCTCGAAACATCGAGATCCCAACTCCCTAGTCGAAAACGCATCAGTGCGGTATGGTGCCTACGTGGCATGCACGTCGCTATGTGCTCCAGCTTCGACTTATGATCATCTACCGAGTACTCCACCCCCATCCAACGCTGCTGTCGTACAGGGCATCCTGAACAACAGGTTCATGTTGTTCGGCTTCGTCTTCGAGGCGTGCATCGTGGTGCTCATCGCATACGCGCCGCCGCTCAACGTAAGTGGCCCACCGACAGCTCTCATCGCATACCGTAAATGGCCGCGGCCGGCTGCATGCGCGGCCGACGTGCGCTTTGCGGAATGCGCGTTTGCCTGTCTGAGTCGCTGGAAGCGAGGGTGGTGGCGCGGCGGCATGAGCTGCAGGCATTCATCACCTCAGCGGGCTTTCAGATAATGAGAAAGTCAAGCAGCCGTCCGCTGTGTTAACACTCGGGTGAACCAGCTGTCAAGTGGCATGGCCTCGACGACCTCGACGACCTCGACATCTGCCATTTTGTCGTGATAGGATGCTCTCATGCCACATATCATGCGCTTCTGTATTTCGGCGGCAGATAGATGCCACACGCCTGCAAGCCTACCAGCGTCTTGCTGCCCGAATCCTGCTGCCGTACCTCGCTGCCGTACATACCTTGCCGCCGTACCTCGCTGCCGTACCCGCAGGTCGTGTTCAGCACCGGGCCCATCTCCGGTCTGCACTGGCTGCCCGGCCTGCCCTGGTTCCTTCTGTGCTTCGTATACGACGAGACGCGCAAGCTCATCATGCGTACATATCCTGGCGGTTGGGTGGAGCGGTTGACATACTGGTAGTTGTGACCGTTAGGTGGTTGGCGCTGGTTCGGATAATAACGACGACGATGTACGGCGCCGGCGTTGCGCTTGCCTTGAGAAATGCGGCAAGCATGGTCGGCGCCGTTTGGAGGATTATGTGTCGCCTGGTTGTTGTGTCCATGTAGGCGGTTAGTTGTTGCGGTTGTGGCGGTTGTGCTGCTCAGGTGTGCCACAGTCTAGGCGCACGTCGTCAAGGCACTTGAGTGTACGGCACTCAACGACCAACCGCCTTATACAGCGCTTCCTTGGGAGATGATCTTGATGATGTTTTTTTCGACTTTTGATCTTTTGGCAGCAGACAAGCAGTGACGGTTGCTCCAGATTAACCATCATCCCAACCGCCAACGACCAATGAAGGCCCCGCAAACTCGGCAGAAGGGGAGCGAACTGGGTTAGGAAGCGGGCCATGCTTGAGTCCAGGGCGCACCGCCACCGCATTTGGAAATCCATGGATCTTGTTTTCGAGGAGGCTTTACGAGGGGTCGCAGACCTGGATCAAGATCCAGATACAGATCCAAATAAGGAGCGAGCGAGCGAGCGCGCGCGCGAGAGAGAGAGCGATTGAGGTGTGCCCGTCCGCGAGCTGCGAGCAGAGACGGGTGGCCCAAGCCTAGCCCGCCGGCGCCTTCCGTTCCCTGTCTCTAGCTTCCGCTCTTCGTCTAGGCCGGCCTGCCTTGTTATGTCTCTAGCCTCCGCGCTTCGTCTAGGCCTGCCGCCTTGCTTTGAACGCAAGTACGAGGCGAAGAAGTTGGCTTTCGTGAAGGAGAAGCGTAGCGGCCGGGGAGGCCCAGGGCTGGTCCCGGGTCCTGGGGGTGTGGACTGGTCTTCCTGGCGGCGGCTGGACGAGGCGGTATGCTCCCCCATTGGTACTGTTCCTCTGTCGGTGGGACGGGCGGGGCGCGGTCGGCGACCTCAGGATGCCCCACCTCACCCGGCGGAGACTGCCGCGGAGACGATAGTGTACGACTGTACGGGAGACTGCACGGAGGACCTCCGGTTGGCGGGCGGGCGGGCGGCGGGTGGATGATGGTGTGCGCACTCCAGACCGGACAGACAGACGGGACGTCGTCATTTTTTTTATTTCGAAACTCGTTAGGGGGACGGGAGGGGAGGGCGCGGCGGGCGGGCGGCGGAGGGCTTGAGGAGGATTGGATGGTGTGGAGGCTGCCCCGGGTCCACGTCGAGGAGTCACGGGGTCGGGAGGGGGGACGTGCGTCCTCAATGACACGACGTACGGTTATCAACCACTCACGGTACGGCGGTCGGGTACGGCAGGGTACGTCACAGCTGTCGTGCTGGTAACTGCCGAGCAAATTGCTACCCGTCCAGCCCCGGCGGTTAGGACGTATTTGGAGACCGCAGCGAGCTCGTGTGCGTCTTTCGATTTTCGGACGAGGTGTTCGCTGTGCCGAAGCGTATGACGTTCTAGGTCTCTCGAACCTCACTGCTTTGGTGATGCGCGGAACTCAGTCAGGATCATGGCTGCCAACAGATGACAGGGTTGCGGTGTGTTTGCGTGGGTGGAGGGGTGGACGGGTCGCTGCGCCTGGGGGGCCGGCCTCTGGAGGAGGGTGGTGGGGTTGGATGTCGCGGTTTCACTGACAAAAAGGGTTGGATGGATGGATGGATGGATGGGTGGGTGGATGGCGGTCCGAGTGTCAGCAGGGATGCTGGGTGTGCCAGAAGGAGGGGGGGCCCGTGCGAGGGTGCGGACGGAGTGTTGGACGGCGTGTTGGATGGAGTGCTGGGGTGAGCCGAGCATCCAATGTGCATCCAATGTGGTCGCGAAGGGGTCGGGGGGTTGGGGGGGGGGTAAGGATTGGGTCGGGGGGGGGGGGGTAAGGATTGGGTCGGGGGGGAGAGGTTGCCTGTGGCAGCTGGGAGGGAGGAGGGCGGGGAGCTCCGGTGCGGTCCGGTGCGGCGCTGTGCGGTGCGGTGATGACGGTGGTTGTGATTCTCACTGGACGAGTATCGTAGTTCGTTAGTTCGTTTGGACGTGAGGAGAGCGTGCTCGTACGGCGGCTTTGAGACAGTTGGACGAGAGCGACGAGCGACCCCAGGGGAACTCAAAAGCGAGCCGTTGGGGTGGTGGCCTACGTCCGTCTTTGCGGGCCGACGGCCATGAACCACCACCGGTGTCGTCTGCTCGCAGTGCTGCAGTCAGGGCCGACCTTATAACGGTTACCACTATTGTCAGGCTGTTGGTCGGAGGCTGCGACCCAAAACCGCCTTGACCTTTGAGGCACGAGGCGTCCTCCATTCCCCCCTCCCCTTCCCCCCCGACCCCCCGGCACGCATCTCCCCCCCCAACTGCCTGTCCCACCGTACGGGGCGGAGATCCGGGCCGGAGGAAGGACCAAGGACGTCTCGGGGCCTGGGACTACGGCCAACCACACCTGGATCAGGATCAGGAATTCAGGATCCTGACCTGGATCTGGATCTCGACCAGGATCATGCGCCCCGAAGGTGTACGAAGGTACATACCCGCGCCCAACCTCCGCAGCGCCCAAACAAAGTGCACCATTGCCTACAGCCACACGTACCGCGCCCTCCGCACTTGTGTGTTTGTAATCGAACACCGGACGTAACATCCCGGTTAAACCCTAAACCCTAAACCCCAACCATATGGACATCGGAAACTGCGGGACCCATGACGAGCGAGAGGGCCGCCCCGACTTAATCTCGCCTGGACACCCTGCCGCCAAACGACAGCCGTACAACCTTGTACGGACAACCTGCTGCGGAGCTTCAACACGTCCTTGCAACCCAGACAGCTCGTCATGCCTGCCGCATACAACGCAGGAAAAAAGTAAACATAATCAGAATATCCGACCTTTGATTCGAAGCATCTGTGTCTGTGTCGACTGCCTGTGCTATGAGCTCCGACCGCGTTCTGTATACCACAAAACCTGTACGGTTAACTGCCCAGGTTTGTTACCGTACAATTTTATGTGTACGGCAAGCAAACATGACCATGCTCTATGCACCACGGCCTCATCCGAAAGAAATGTTGGGCGTGCGGTCGCTCCCGTGCATTATTATTATTATCATTTGTACGCAAGCAACTCTCAATCACAAAAGACGAAAAAAAGGTGCTGCCTGTGTCATCCTGCTGCTGCTGCTGCTGCTGCTGCGTGTGTGTTTTGAGAATCACACGCCATCGCCGCACGAACGCCCATGCCGTACACCACCCCCGCCCGTAGCTCTCCCGTCGCCGGCCTCCCAGCCTCCCACTTCACCCACACACACCCTCCCAGCCACCCCAGCCAGCCAGCCAGCCAGTCACTCACCCCCCGTGACCTCGCCAGGAAATGTAGCACCCGCAGGCTGCATGACCAGCAACTCGAACCCCCAAAACCACTCGCGGCCTTCTCGCGCTGTTTCAGCGCGCCGCCGACCGGGCAACGTAACCCGTCATCGCTGCGGCATACCCCTGGGGGTGTACACATGATGGATTGATAGATAGGTGGACAGACAGATAGATAGACAGACAGATAGGTAGATAGATAAACAGTTGCTGTATACAGGATGAACGCATCTGTCCGCGCATCCCGCAGTAAACTGGCTCACGAGCGCCACGCCGCACCGACCGCGCCCTGCCGTACTTCCGTACTCCCTTACATCCCCAACGCGCGCCCACCCCCTCCCGCGCTGGTCGCCTCTGCCGCCACCCTTGGGAAAGGCGGCGGGGCCATTTATTCCCTTTACTCCCTGTGGTGCAGCAGGGTCATTTATTTGCTGTCGTGATCCTAGCTCGTTGTCCCTCTCTTCTAGGGAGCCTTCTCGACGTCGTCCCTCTCTTCTAGGGAACCTTCTCGACGATCCGGAGGAAGGGTCCGGATGCCTCCGAGGAGGCCCGGGAGATGTCCCCCGCGGTGGAACCGCTCGCGCTCAACAGCCGCCCCGGAACCGACCCACGGGACCCCGGGGTCCCCGCCGCCGCCGGCGGTGCGCCGGACAGCGCCGCCGCCGGTGACGTCATCGGCGTGCAGGCGCCGCCGACGCTCGTGCGGGAGAGGCTCTTGATGTGCTGTACGGAAGCGATGCTCCTCTTGAACGGCGTGACGCCGGCCTGAGTCGGCGAAGGAGGGGTCGGCGGGGGAGGGGCGCCGCGGGTTCGGGAGCGGTTTGGGGTTCCGGAGCGGTGCTTGCAGGCAGCACGGTTATGCGTGCGTTTCTTAGGCGTGCAGAACAGGAGCGCGTGACATGCGAGGGGCCGAGTAACGCCCAGAATGCGCCCGTATGCGTAGACAATATACCCATTGCCCGAGCCATAAATAAGTGAAAGGCTGCGGTGTCGGAAGAACGCTGTTGATTACCGTTTGCGACGCTAATTATTTGCGAGGCATCGGTCGGAGTTTTTCGGAAACGTTTAAAGTTTGCGACATCGAGCCCCTTAAACAAAAGTTTGCGAACTCGCATCGTTCAGTCCAGCGTCAGTGAAGCGCGCAGCAGCCTTCCTCTCCCCGTGCAGTGTCCCGCCCTCCCACCCTCTTCCTGTGCCGCCCTTCCTGCCCGCCTGCCGCGGCCCCATGCCGGCTGAGACGGGCCGTCCCCCATCGGCGCACCGGCTGTCGCCGCCTCTCCTCGCCGACTACCCCGACCTGTCACATCCTCCACAGCCCCGGTCCCCATTCCGCGGCGGCCACCATGCAACGGCTGATATAATTATTAAACAGGGGGGATTTGTTTGGGAACGTTAATTTTGCGAGGTGCCCTTAAGAGCTTTGTTTCGCACTTTGCGAGGTCCCCATCAATTAATTAGCGTCAGTACGGTATGTGCGTGTGTGTGTTTACCTCTACGAAGTGCGCGAAATGCTACGGGGAATGATGACGGAGGCGATCTGAGCACCGAACGCCGGGAACAACCGACCGAATCTTGCAAACGTTCGGTCAAGTTCGTTAACATAGGTGATGTACGAATTTTCCGTTAGAACGTCGCCGGTCGCCCCACTCACATGTACGAGGCCCCACGCGGGTCGGGGAGGCCCAACCGCCAACCGTTTCATCATCGCCAGCCGCGCCGTACCGCTCTCCGCCGTCGCCTCGACCACTGGGTCAACCAGACCGCCCATGCCGTACGGAACGGCATCACTGGACGAGCCGCACGACGACGAGCGCTTGACCAGCTGGCGGGCGCGCATGGCGGCCGTCGGCGCAAAGGCGGGCGACAGCTCCTCCACTCGCGGCGTGCCGCCGCCGCCGCCGTCGCAGCCGTTATCGCCGCTCGTACTGCCACTTCGGCTGCCGTACAAGTACGGCAGACTGCCGTCGTTGAGCGGCGCAGCCGGTGCTGTGCGGCAGGTGAGCCCCGCGAAGCGGCTCACTGAGATTGGCGCGGATGGCCGCGTCGACGGCCGTGTCGAAGGCTGCGCCGCCGCTGACCCATGGGTCTCTTCGGCTACAGCGCGCGTGCCCTGAGCCGCGCCATCTGCCGGCGGCTGTAGCAGTGGCGGCAAGCGACTCGGCGACAGCGGGGCGTGCATTCCGTCTCGGGGTACGGCCGTCGTACCGCCACTGACCTCGCCGGGGGCGGTACATGAAGCCATAGCGTCGCGCCGGGCAGTGGCACTGCCGTACACCGGATCCGAATCCTGGTCCGAATCCGGATCCTGGTCCGAATCCGGATCCTGGTCCGAATCGAGCGCGCCTGAAATCTGCATGCGCGGCGGCCGCCGAACCTTGTACTTCGCTGCGACGGTGTCCGGACCCGGCGACATGTTCGCCGCCGCTGCGGCGGCGGCGGCGCCGGCGGCGGCGGCGCAGCCGCAGCCTCTGTCGTCGACGCAGGCACTCGGCGCCCCGCCGCAGGCGCCGTCGGTCGCGCGCCGCGACTTGCGCGACCGGGCACGACGCGACAGGCCGCCCATCCACTGGGCCGCCGGCGCCGCCGGCGACGGCGGCGGCGTCGCCGGCAGCGCCGTCGTTGGGCGAGTTCCCCGCCCTGAACGCTGCTGCGCACTTACAAGCGACTCCGCGACCGCGAACGGAACAGCACCCTCGCCGCCGCTGCCGGAGCCCCGGGCGCCGCCGGCGGTGGCGGCGCTGCCGGTGCCGCTGCTGCTGCGGCGGCGGCGGCCGATGACGCCGGCGAAGGCACCCGCCAACGTCGCTCCAGGGGACCTGCCACCCGGACTAGCCGGCTGGGATGCCGAGGAGGACCACGCCTCCACACTCCCGCGGCCCAGCGCCGACGTCACCGAGCCAGACGTGTACGGCGGGACGTTGCGGTTGTACGGCAATACGGCATTCCGTGCGATGAAGCCGCCGCGACGTGGCTCGATGCACTCGGCGGCGGCGACCCTCGGGCCGCCGACGGTGAAGCGCGCCATGCTGACCGCGCCGGCGCTGGCGTCGACGCTTTTGTACGGCACAGCCACGGTCGCGGCGACGGCGGCGGCAAGGCTGCCTCCCGTACGATCAAGGAAGGCGGGCCGTCGGGACTGGACACGAAGCAAGTCACGCTCATCGCCATGCAGGGTCGGAAACCCTCCCGGGCCCGGTGCGCTGAATCGTCCATAAGACCCGCCGTCGTACGGTTGATTTTCGGGAATGCCGTACCATTCCCCGCCGGGCAACGTGAAGTTGAGGTGCGAGCCCTGCGGCGGCGCCGTCCGTCGCACGCGAGGGGACAGCGGCGGCGGCGGCGGCGTGTCTGCCGCTGCGACAGCCGCTGCCGACAGGCCCGCCGGCGCCGTATGCCGTACGCGCGCGTCGGGCCCCGACGCGGAGCACCTCGACGCCCGGGGACTCTCTCCCGGTGCCTCCCCGGCGCCGAAACCCTCGCCCTCGCTGTTGGCTGACGGCGGCGACGGCGGCGACGGCGGTAGCTCCAGGGCAAGATCGCCGCCGTTACTCCGCCGCAGCGCGCGCCCGTACCGGCGGCCGCCGCCCTCACTGCTCCGCCGCCGCGCCGCCAGGCCGCCGCCACCGCCGCCGCCGCTGCTGCTGCTGCCAGGCGGGGACGCAGCCGAAACCATGACGCCCGCCGCAAGGCCCGCCGCCGCCGCCACCCTGCCGTCGAACCCGAAGAAGTCGTACCAGCCTCCAGAATCGGCAGCGGCGCCGCCAGCGCTGCAACTGCCCCCCGAGTGCCGTGTGGCAGAAGTCCGCGAGCCGCCCTGTACGGCAGTGTCACCGCCGCCGCCGCCGCCACCCGGGTCGTCGTCCCCGATGTCGTCGTTTGTACACCCGGGATTACTGACCCGAGGCCAGTGCAGCATCCCGCGTCGTACATTTGGATCCTGGCTGGATCCAGACGGGTTTCGGGGCTCCTCACTGCCGCCGCCGCCGCCGGTGCTGCCGTCACCGCTGCAGTACGTGCTTCGCCGCCGCGGCGGTCGCGAAGGGTCTACCACCGCCGCCGCCGCGACTTCGGCTGCAACCACGGCCGGCGGGCTGCACGCCGCTGCCGTACTGATGAGCGGCGGCACCACCGACAGGAACCCCGCCTCAAAGCCGTTCCGAATCCCGCCGCCGCCGCCGCCGCCGCTGAGGCCCCTTCCCGTAATCGACTCGCCGCCGTACACCGACGGCCGCGGTGACTTGCAGATGGACGAGCACGCACGCGCACGGGAGTACGACTCCAGACTCCTGGACGAGCAAGGGCCCATGCCGCTCGACTCATTAAAACCCGCGCTTGCCGTACGAAGGGTGTAGTCGTTGGGGCCGTCGGCGGTGGTGCGACGGCGCTTCGTCTCCGGGAGCGGCGCCGCCGCCGCTGCCGCCGCGGGCCCGCCGCTGCATCGAAAGCCGCTGCCGTCGGATCCCCCCGACGCCTGTACCTTCGACGCGTCGTTCATCGACATCGAGCTGATGCTGTCGAACGTTCGCTGCCCCGTCGAAGCCTCCGAGCAAAGGAAACGGGAGCTGCGGCTCCGCCGGCGGCGCCGTCGCCGTACTACCACCGCCGCCAGCACCAACGCCGCCACCACGGCGGCGCCGGCGCCGGCGGCAATGATGATGATCGCCGCCTTGACACCTTTCTTTTTATCGTCGCCGCTGCCGCTAGTGGCGCTGCTGCCGGTGCTGGCGCCGTTGGCACCCACGGGCGCGCCGCCGCCGTCGCCGCCGCCGCCGCCGGTGCTGCCCCCGTTCACGCCAGGCGCGGGCGCGGGGGACGTCCCCGTGTCTGTTCCCGTGCCCGCTTGTGGTACGGCAGTCGGCGGCGCCGTGGCTGACAGCTGGCATCCCACTAGAAGCGCCTGCGGATGAGGGTGTGTTCACCCCAACCGGGCAGGGGCCAGCGGGCCGGGCGAAGAGTGCTGCTTCTGGAATTGGCAACGAGATGTTCCTCAGTCAGCCAGCCTGCCTCACTCACAAAGCCCAAAGACCTCGGAACAGGCCAAGAACGTTCTGTGTGAGCCAATATTGTTGCATCGGGCGATTTTAAATGTGCAGTACACCCGCCGTACACCCGCCGTACACCTTAAACACACACACACACACACATTTCACACCGTTTCTGCATTCAGCATCACGGCCTACACCACCTTGGGACTCCTTATGGACGACATATTTCGCCCTGGCATGTTGGTAACTCTGGTCTCGGTCTCAGTCGTCGGTTGCATTGCTGGACACGGGTCTGCTTATTCGCGGCTCAGCTTTTCTCCTTGATAACACACACACATTCCTCCCAAGGAGACCGATGGGGCCCTGCGGTACATGCACCCTCGCGCCGCAACCCCAATATGTGTGTACTAAAGATTCGGATTACGAGCAATGCCGTACTGTACCGTACCGAACCGTACACACCTCGCCATCGCTCAGCCCCAGCGACGACGCCAGCGCCTGCGCGCCTGTCGTACAGGCCACCGCCGACGCTGTGGTTCCGGAGCTGCCGCCCGTCGTGGCGGCGGCGCCGCCGGATGACGTCATCATCACCCGCGCCGCCGGCATGGTGACGGATACCGACAGCTTGGAGGTGACCTGAATGTCCGAGGAGGCTGGATCCAGAGCGCACATGGATCCGCCGTACATGGACGACAGAGATGCCGTACTGGATGACAGGAACGCGTCCAGATCCAGCGCCGGCGTTTCCAAAGCGAGTGGCGCGTTGAGGCGGGGCGTGCACGTCTGCACCCGGGGGGTAGGTACTTTCACTTATGCCGTACCGTACGGAAGGGTCGCAGACATGTAGCAGCGTTATTTAGGTGATTCTGGCCCAGCCCGGAAGCTCTGGTCATGGTGCAATGTACGACAACTACATCGTAAGGCGTACGACACATGTACGGACACATCAATTTTCATGGCGCTGTACAGAAAGCGCGGCTGCAGGCCATAGAGCCGTTGGTCCCAGCTACAACCACCCTCAATACCAGCCTCGCGTCCTGCTACCGCAATCCGACCTACCTGTCCTTGCAGCTGCTGCTGCTGCAGCCGCCTCCGCCGGGCGCCCGTGTAGGCGCCGTACGCGCACCCAACCGACAGCACCGTCGCGCCGCTCGACGTCGCCGCCAGCGCCGCCGCCGCGTCGGCGCGCAGCGCCGCCAGCGCGCCGTCGCCGCAGTCGGCGACGGCTCCAAAGTCCCGAAACTCCAGGGGCAGCGTCAGTCGAAAGCCCGTCACCACAACCGAGACGGAGATGCTGGCAGCGGGCACCTGCTGGGGTCGGCGGGGGCGGGGGGGCGAGGGGCGGGGCGGCGGGGGCGAGAGCGGGGTCGGTCCCAGGGGAGCAAAGCAAAGCAAAGCAAAGGCAGACGTGTGGGTGCAGGCGAGTGGGTTGGATTGTGGGGGATGTCGGATGTGTGGTCCAACGTCGACGGCACGATGGCCGTACGCCGTACGCTAGCCGACGACCGGGCACGTGTCGGAGGCATTAGAGAAAACCGAGTTGCGGCGGCGGTGGGGGGAGTGATGAGTTCGCGAGGGACGGCCTCCCCTCACCTGCCCGCCGCCCGCCGCTGCGGCGTCCGCCGCCACCAACCGCTGCCGTACCATCTCCGCGAGCTCCGAAACCGTGCTCTGAGGTGCCTCGCTGGCCCCGCCGGCCCCTCCTGCGGAGACGCGTCGGGGGAGCCAGAGCTCCGAAACTGCGACGAGCGTGGCGTTAGAGGCGGCGGCGGCGGTCGGCATCGCCGGAAGTGACGTCACCGTCCCGTCCGGGGTCTCTAGTGCTACAGCGACGCCGGTGGTGGTGGTAGTGGTACTGCTGCTGCTGCTGCCACCGCCGCCGCTGCTGCTACTGCCACCGTTCCCGCTGCTGCTACTGCCACTGCCGCCAGTGCTACTGCCGGTTCCGGAACTTGATCCCGAGGGCATCAGTTTAAGCTCCAGGGAGCCTGCGCCGCGATACGGACCGTGTCAGTACGGCAGTACGACAGAATGCAGAATGTACAGCATTCATGCGGGATCATGGGGATTGAGAATACAGACCCAGCAACAGCAGGGCTGCTCCAGACCCGGCGCGCTTTATTTTCCCCTCGTCAGGTCTTTCCCCCCTCTCCTTGCCGTACATACACCGTGTCCCATGCGTCGTCACTACACGCCGTTTCGAATTCCCGGGCGTTTCCGCGCATTCTCAACACTAGTACTTATGGGTGCACGGCGCATTTCCCGGCCCTTGCCACTCGCCTTGCCATATCGCGTGCGACGCATTCCCTCCGTAACCGTAAGAACACTTAACCCTAAACCCTAAAACCAAGGCACATGCCCGGGCTCCTCATGAAGGGTACATCGCAATCCGTTTAGGTCCAGGGTTTTGCCTGCTTTCCGTCTTGGCATATACCCACAGGCGCACTCCCGGCACTTACCTCCGCTGTTGTCGACGTTCATATCGAACGGGATCCGGATCCGGATCCGCATCTGCCCTGCCCCCAAGTACGGCAGCGTCAGAACAGTACTGCTCGAGCTGTTGCCCCCGAGTGCAACAGCCGTCCAGTTTCCGGCCGTCGCTGCCGCCGCCGCCGCTGCTGTGATGTACTCGTACGACAGGCTGACGTCATCTGGCAGTGCGGCACTCAACCGGTATTTGCCCGCCGGTGGCGCCGATGCCGGTGTGTACGACATTGGCCCCAGCAGAAGCTCGTACGGCCGCCTGCCGAACGCCGCCGGCAGACAGGCGTAACGCCAACAGGTCGAGAAGGCGAGCCGTCGGTTCGTCTTGTCGTACACTGGCTGCGGTACACACTGTACGAATGGTGTTCGGCCACTGACACCGCCCTCTCCATCATCGTCGTCATCGTCAACTGGCAGCCAACCGCCACCGCCGTTGACATCCGTGGCATTAACACCAACCACCAAGCCTTTCGTAACGTTACTGACCGTTACGTTGTCCGTTGGCGGTTGTTGCGCTTCCGCCGGCGGTATGAGCGTTGCAACCAACGGCACCATCCCCGCCGGACAGCCTGTGACCGCGCCCATTGATCCTGCCCCCGCTGTGGCGACAAGGGCGCACCGGCAAGTGGATGCGGCTGGTGGTGGGTTGCTTAGACCCACCATCGACACCGACAGAGCGCGGCCGATCGCCAAGTCTGCCACCCGAGCGACCCAGCCGGCTGCGCTGCGGCCGCCGTCGTCACTGCTGCCGTCACCGTTGGGATTGTCGTTGCCGTACCCCTTGCTGTTGGCATTGCCGTTGCTGGTGGCGTTCGAAGACGCGCCGTTGGAGACCGTGGTCGCGTTGGTGGTGGTGGTGGTGCTGCTGCTGCTGCTGGCACCGTCGCTGCTGTTGTTGCTGGCATTGGTGCTGGTGGTGCTGTCTGCAAAAGTGGAGTTGTACGAGCTGCTACTGCCGCTGCTGTTGTTCACAGCAGCCTCTCCACCGCCGCCGCTGCCGCCGTCGCCCGAAGGGACGCCGCCGTTAGCGGCCGTTGTTCCGTTGGCGGCAGTTGTGCTACCGTTACCCAGCACAGCGGGAACCACGATGCGCACATTGAACCAGACCGTCACCGCAGCCGCGCCGCCGGCCGGCACCGAAACCGACGCGCCCTTCGCCTCCGCCGCATTTCCACCAGCAGCAGCAGCAGCAGCAGCAGCAGCAGCAGCAGCAGCGCCCCCAGTGGTGCTGCCCAACGCGTTCGTGCCACCAGCGGCAACAGAAGATGTGTTCCCACCGGCAACACCGGCAGCATGGACGCCTGCCGTACCATCGGCCGTAGCCGTGGCCGTTGTCGGATGCACGACAACACCAAACGCGTCAGCGCCGTCAACGACGAGGCTGTAGTTCCCGGCCGCCATGGAAGACACTCCGTACAGCTCCAGCCGCGGCAGCGTCACCCGCAGTAGTACGGCGCTCGTCCCATTCCCCCTGCTGCTGCTGCTTCTGCTGCTGCTGCTGCCGCTATTGCTGTCCCCGTCGTCGATGCTGCCCCCCCCCCCACCCGCCAAGGAGCTGTTGCCCGCACCGGCGGCAGCAGCGCCTGTCACATTGGCGGCCGACACATTCCCTGCAGGTGCCACAGCCGCATCAGCAGCCGCTGCTGCTGCTACTGTTGTTGCTGCCGCAGTAGCAATCAGGCTGTCTGGCAAGTCCCCGGGGCGCCAGCAGAGGGCGATGGTGAGGGTTCCGGTTTCGGCGCTGTACGCCGCGGGATTTGCGCACTGGGGCACAGTGCCACAATGGAGGGGCAATACACAAACAAACGGGGCATGTCTTCCCATTTACAGGCTACTACGGTACGTATTTTGGTAATTGGTTTGGGTTTAGGGTTTCTTCGCTGAAGACACACCCGGGGGCATGAGACCGATTATTTTAAAGAAACATGGGGACAAAATGCACTTTCAGGAGATGGACACTGACACTGAGGCAAGGCGCGGCAGGTCGAAAGGCCGCCGCAGCAACAGCAGCAGCAGCAGCAGCAGCAGCAGCAGCAGCTGATGATGATGATGATGATGTGGACCGTGGCAGGCCCCCCGGGCATCGGCTGCGCTGCGTTGCGCCATTTAGGTCCTCTTCTCGACATCCGGATCCGGATCCAAAATGGATCCTAAGCCTCAGCCGGATTCGGACAGGATCTGGATCTCGTGCGGACCAAGAGGTCAGCCCCCGGTGGTGGCCCTGCTGCGCCACAAGCCCCTCCCAGAGCCCTGGCTTGGGATCTCGGACAAAGGTTGCAACGGCCGCCCAGATAAGGCCCACAACCCACCTCCCCGTGCCGGTGCTCGGACAGATAGGGCCCCCCCTCAGCCCTTGAATCGTAGACCCTGCCCGCACCCCCTGTCTGCAACCTTCCTCACGTCCGATGCAAGTCCCGCGCCCCTCTCACCATACGCGTCGCGTTGGCGCCACTGACCCATGGGTCAGTGACGTTCGCTGCTGCCTCCGCGCCGTCTCCGAGCGCCAGCGCCGAAACCCAGACCTCCACCTGGCGCGGACCGCACTCGCCCGCCGCGTCCGGAGCCGCCATCCTGTCGTACGTGCAGCGCTGGGTCGGTTGGCGAGACCCTGGCGGCGGCGGCCGCGGCGGCGGCCGGCCACCAATCCCGCCGCCGAGCTCATCGGGGCCTTCCGGCGGACCGACCCATCGGTCACCGCCCTGAGATGAGTTGCCATGATCACCCCCGCCTGTGCCCGTGCTGTTGCCGATGCCGCTGGGACCGGGGGCGCTGTTTGCTGGCGGAGGGGAGCTGGCGTCGCCTGCGCCGGCAGAGGTTCCGGTCGTGTTGGTGGAGGTGGTGTTGCCGACGCCGCCGCTGCCGTCCGGAGCGGTGCCACCGGCAGCTGGTGGAGTGCTGATGGGCAGGAGTGGCGCATCTCCTGCGTCGGTACTCGAAGGGTGGGCCAGGCTGCTGCCCCCGCCGGCGGTCAACCCGCGGCGTTGCGCGCTGGCGTCAGCTTCGGAGTTGGATGTGAGGAACCGAGGCAGAAGCGTGGACACACCATTTCGCTGTACTCCTTTGTGCTTTTCGAGCAAGTCCCCGGCGCAGAGCTCGCTGCGCAGGTGTTGGACGCTGGTGTCAATCCCATGACGGTCAGGTAGCGCACCCACGCAAGGAAGTGGGCTGAATGATCTGTCATCAGCAGCATATAATTGCTGTGAGAATACCAGTATGAAAACGAGGAGCACGCCAAGGGACCGCGAAGGCTCGCATGCGAAAGCGCTGCTCGACAAACACAGTCGCAAGCTGTTCCAGTGAGACCCAGAAGTAATCATCAAGGACCTCAGGCAGGAGGTAGAGGCCCCTGCGCAGATTTAGGTGCAGTGAAGGTCCCATGCAGCGGCCATTTGGCCATACCTGAACGCAACCAACATATTCGCCTAGTGACAGTCTTCAAAGGGTTAAATTTGCTGCGGATTATGTACAAGGGGTTGAGCGCAAAGTTTTGGAGGCAAGCGCTCTTGTGTCTTGACAGCTCTGTATCAGTTGAGGACTTCCATAACTGTATGCGGTATGAGTATGTTATAGTTCAGTGAAACGTATGACGCCTTGCAGTAGCTTATTTCACCTCAGGCTCGGTTTATGGTAACGGAGTCGAATTGGGGTAGCCTTGACGAGGCTAGAATACGGAACTCAGACGAATCTGAGTCGCCCGCGATGTGGAAGAGAATGACTACATAGGCTTATCCTTTATACAGCTACGAGAAAGCGGGCCAATTCGCCCCGGGTAGGCATCAGACTATTAGTGAGCCGGGTCCAGCCGTTGGGGTCAACTATTCTTCTTGAATTCCCTTCATGCGAGGTCTCAACTGTTGTTCATTCCTACCTGTATTTAATGAGATGGCGCTGACAGGGCTACATGATTCGGGTTGATTTCGAGTATGGCGGGCTCCCCTGTTTCAACGCTGTAGAAGTCCCTAGCTAGCTTCATCTGAACACACTGAGATCCAAACATATATTCAGAGCATATCTACAATGTTAAGTACGCGTCGCATGTGCGCCGTCACGTAAGCAACTGCGTCCTCTCAGCGCCACTGCTACGCCTCAGAGCCGTTACAGCGTAGGATTCACCCGCGTTCAGCCGCACATGACCCGACTGGTGTATCCATTGACTGAATAAGGCCAAGTCGTAAGTTAGGGAAAAGCGGAAGGAGGTTGCGAGCAGCTGGCCGACGCGCGAGAGTACACTCCCGGCGTCCCAAAAGGCCCCGAGGATGGGCCCTCAATGAATCCCCATCCAAACAGGTCTTGAGGAATCAAAGTTGACGCCCGTCTCAGGGATAAGTCGGATAAGTGAGGTTCCTTATATATACCCGCCTGCCCGTCCAGCTGCAGACGGGGCTGGAAAGCTCAGGCGGGCCTTCCGCTCACGGACCCTCACGGACAAGTGCGGCGGGCAGGCGCGGTTTGGGATAAACGCCCTCAGCACACATCAGCGACATCAGGGTCTTTCTTGAGACCCTTGCTGCTGCCCGCCCACGATTCCGTGATAGCTGGTGCTGCGCGAGCTGGCCCGCTGCCCGTCGGGGCACAGATGCTCACCCGGGCGGGTATCTATGAGTGGTTACCGACGTCCGGACTACGCCTCGAGCCATCACGAAACAGCCGGCGGCGATCGGACATTGGGCTTGGCGCTTGTCGGTGCTCACGGGGTGTGCCGGGTTTGGCGGCGCGACTGAGCAGCAGCCCACAGCACAGCCGTCAATCCGCAGGGCTCTGCAGGCCGGGCACGGGGATGCCACGCCCTCGGACTGTGTCCCCCGTTGGTTGCCGTTGCCGGGGGAGGAGAGATGAGGGGAGGCACATCAGACATATCCGATTCGCCGTCCTGCTCAGTTGAGAATAACAGGTGTGCGAATTCACACCCAGTCACTGTTGCAACATTTTTCGTGAGCGAAGTCACACCTCATCGATCCTTGCATCTTCAAGGACCCCTGTCTGGGCTGTCTCGCTCGGACCCGCCCGCGGGTCCCTGGCGGGCACAGAGGCCCTCCCCGCGTCTGCCTGCGTTAAATTGCCGGGCGTCTCTGCCATGGTCTGGTACAGTCCGGTGTGCGTCCGGGTCCCACATCCGTGCGCGGTAGTCACGTGCAGGGCAAAAGGTGGCGCCGGCGATGCGTGCGAAGGGGCTGAAGTCGTGCAGCGCGGAGTTTTTATCCGTGCGCTTGGTACCGCAACGCGGGCTTCCTCTGAAGGACTGTAATATTTTTCCGTGACGATTTCATAATCAAGCGTGATAATGTCGATATTTTAAACTGCGACACCAAAGCATAGGCGAGAAACCAAGTGGACTATAAAACTGCCTAAACACAGGAACGAGCAATAGCTCTACTTGAGGCGCTGCCTTTGCACTACCATATTCATTTAGATAGGGTTCTTTACAATTTTGTGTATACTTTGTACATAGCTTGCGGCCTTGCAACTTGAAATGGCGGACCCTGCACGGAGAGGCAACGTTGCTGTCGAGGAAGACGACGAATTCGAAGATTTTCAACAAGAGGACTGGGAGCCTACTGTGGTGCGAAACCAGTGCAGGCACTTCAGATTTCCATGAAATTTTTGTGTTGTCCTTACACCCCACGCCTGCTTCACAGGAGGACCTCAAGCGAAAAGAACTCTGGGATAAGTCATGGGACGACGACAACCTGGACGACTCCGTTGGGCAGCAGCTGCGGACTCAGCTCCCGACCGTCATGAACCCTCCTCAGCAGCCAGCCCAGCAATAGAACCGGCAGCCAGCAGAGTCTATCCCTGGACAATGGGCCCCTGATGCCGCCCCATCTCCGCAGCACCATCCTTACGGTGAGATCCGGACCAGCGGAAGCACGACAGCGAATCGGTGTGTTTGAATCTGCACGTGAGGTGCCCAGAGCGCACTCAGCCAGGCGAGGCCACCCCGGAGAAGCCTTCTCGAGGAGCGCACGAGAGAGTCGGCGGGGGGGAGGGATTCGCCGGTTAAGCCATCCGGTTAAGCCAAATCGTTCACGGGGTTGTTGCTTTTCGCATTGCTCGCCGTTGCGGTTGTGGCGGTGGTTGTGGTCGGGTGCCAAGGGCGTAAACAGTGGTGCACCCTGGCGCAGGTCCGTGGTCGTGTCAGGCTCCGCGGGCGGATGAGCACAGGAGGGCACTGGAGCCACGAGCCGGCGGCAAAGGCAGATTGATTGGTGGTTGGTAGGTGGCGACGGTTGGTTGGTGCCGACTTTTGAGTACATATGGGATGGATGTTTAAAAATAAAGCATCCATTCATCATTTCTGGCGGGAGCTGTACGAGCTCTGTGGTGGGGACTTCAGTTTCGGTCAAATACTTCACCGGGTGAAAGGGGGGCCGGCCGGCTGTGGACTGCCGCCGCCCGGCATGGCTGGGGAAGTGGTCTGGGGTGGGGTGGGGGGATGGGTGGGTGCTGATCGACACAACGGACAAAGAGTCATGTCGTACACTTGAAAGAGCTGCCGTACGATGGTACAATGGTTGGGGGTGAATTGGGGATGCCGGTGCAGCGCCCCCGTGAGAGACTGACTGTACGGTTTCAGTTGTGGTGGTGGTGGTGGTGATGGTGCATGAATATGTTTTAATTGGGCCTTACGACCTCCGGCTGCGGCCGCTGCGTTCTTTGTGTGTGGGGGGGGAGCAGGGCGCGGCGGTGGCGGCGGACACAGGTCGGCCTCTCCTGCAGCTGCACCGCAACAGAGGCTCCACAGGCAGGCGCCCGTCGGCTGCGGTGCTGTCTGCTGTCGTTCCGGCCGCCCGGGAAGGAGCACTCTGCTGTGGGATCTCCGTACATCCACGTCAACAAGAGATGCCCGGTGGCTCCGAAACCACCAACCACCACCAGGCCTTTTCACGTACCAGGACACTCGCCTTTGTGTGTGTGCACGAGGGAACAGGCCTTGAGGCGCAGCGCCGGATAAGATTGTACGATAGTGTACGACCACGCCGCCACACAAAGAAAGCCTCTGCCCCTTCGCGCAGCTCTAGGGCACTACAGCACCCGATCCCGCAACCTGATTTCCCCGCTCTTGATCACCCGCGTCGTGACCAGGCCCTCGGCATCACCTTCATCTGCTCGATCCATGGTCCTCGAGAAAGGCCTTACTTGTCCGTACTGTCGTACATGCAATCCGTACAGCAGCCAGAGGCAGCCCGGTGAGGTCCTGTGTGGGAAGATCTGCTGAAGAAACTCGGCACTGACGCTCCCACAGCCGCACGCAGAACACACAGCCATATTCGTCCTGTCTTGTAATGCCGTACGGTTTACCCCCTATCGCGGGTTCCTGAAATAGCGATGTCGTGAACTCCGCGCTGGTTTCGTTTGGACAGGTCCTTCCGGCCCCCCCCTCCTTCCACGATGTATATCGCATAGCGTGTTGTATCCTTTTGCTCGGTGGAACAGCTACGGTCCGTCCCCGCATCCCACTCCATTGTCGCTGTTACCGCTGACCGCGTAAGAACACCACCCCCACCACCCCCCCGGGTAAATTTCTTTCTTCAATTTAACCCACCACCACCCCCGTCATGACGTCCGTGGGAACGCACGCACGCAAACACACCCGGGGGGGGGCAACGGGCACTCCAGCCTCCTCACCACCCACGAACACCCCCCCCCTTTCCGGGACCCTCCTCCCTCTTTGCCTCTGTCCGGGGGGCGGCGGTGCCTCCTGGTCTGGTCCCGCCCGCCGCCCGCCCGCCACCCGTCGCTCCAACAACCCGTCCGACTGTCCCGCCCCACTTGCGCCGTCGCCGCCGCCGCGCCGTCACTCGCCGCGCCACACAGCCGACTCCACCCACCACCCGCAACGCCCACCCTAGACCCCCTCCCTGCCGCTCGTCGTGCATTGCACGCCGTACAATTACCGTACTGCTATCCTCCTGCCCCCCCCGCCGGGCGCCTCCCCTACTCAAACCCCTCCCCCTCCCTCCTCCCCCTTGGGGGCTTGGGGTGATCTTCTCGAATTCGGATTAGCCCGCGCGCCACGCGCCTCTCTATCCGTCCCGTCCCAGCCCAGCTCAGCCCAACTAACCCAGGTCAGGCGGCCTCACCACCCCCATCCCACCTGGGGGGTTCATTCTTCAGGTTTATTTCTTTTTTCAATACAACCCCCACCTGCACGTGGCCACGCAGTCCGCCTCCTCCCCGCTCCAACCCCTCTCGTCCCGGCGCAGCACTCACCCGCGGCCGCCTCCCTCCCACACAGAAGTCACCGACCCATGGGACAGTCTCAGCCTGCAGTCGACCAGCCTCGAGAGGCAGCCTCAGCCAGCCGTCACCACCCCCTACGTAGGTGGTGAGGGCGGTAACAGCTGTGGCGGTGACGGGCCTGTCACCCACCGCCCACGCCCTCCTCCTCACCCCTAGCTCCGAGGACCACTCGCCGCCGTCTCACGTCTCAACCCCCTCCCCCTCCCCGGCTGCCGCGCTGCTGCCGCCGCGAGGGTTCGAGGCCCCAGGGTTGCAATTGGGTCGGCGGCTTCTTTCCTTTCGAGGTGCATGGCGGAGGTTGTGCAGCGCGGTAGGGCGCATTCCCTGGGGAACGCATTCTTTGGCGCGTGGGGGGCTTCGAGGGGCCCTATGGGCGCCTAGGGGGGCCCTACGCCTTGGCCCTCGAGCGCGTTCTCCTGCCCTCCGTAACGCCCGCGGGCTCCGAGCTGCCCGCAGCGGCGGTGGCGGCGGCGGCGGCGGCCTTGCGCTTGGTCGCGGCGGGGGCCGCCGCGGCCGACGGCGGCGGAGCCGCCGCCGCCGCCGCCGCCAGCATATCCGCCGTGATCGCCGCCGACGCGTCCAAATGGATTGGCTTGTCCTCTGCAGCGTCGTACAATCGGGGACGATCATACAATCGTACCGTTGTACAACAACAGCAAACGCCCCACGGCTATCCTCCCCCTCCCCCTTCCGTTTCAGCTTCCCCCTCCTCCGTGTGCATTTCTCACAGGCAAGCACCCCCTCCCTGCCTCCCCCTCTCTACCTCCACCCACCCCCACCCCACCCCCCAGGAACGCAACCCTGCCGTAGGCGCAACCACCCAACCCAATGCCACCCCAACCCCCAACCCCACCCAATCCTAACCCCAACCCGCCCCTCATCTCACCCTCCTCGTCCGCCTCCTCCTCCTCGCCGTCCCCCAAGGCGCCCTCGTCCGCCCCTGGAGTCTCGAGCTCCACACCGCCGCCGCCGCCGCCGTCGGCGCCGTCCGCGCCGTCGGCCCCCTCCTCCCCCGCCCCCGCGGCCCCCTCCACGTCCAGCTCGCCCTTGGCGTCCAGCGCCGCGTATTCACCCGCCCGGGCCTTGGCCTGCTCGGCCCGCTTGGCCGCCCGCTCCCGGGACTTGGGGGCAGGAGGTGAGGGTGTAGAGAAGAGGTGAGGGGGGAGAGGGAGAGGGGGAGGGAGAGGTGAGGGTGTAGCGAAGAGGTGAGGGTGGAAGAGGGAGAGGGAGAGGGGTAGGGAGAGAAGAGGGGTCACAGTAAAACCGCCCCGCGGGGGTGCAGAGAGTTGAGTTTAGGGGCGGTGTTGCGCGGGATGACTGTTTTTACGATGTTTCAGGACGACGGAGTCTCGAGGACCCGCAATCACAAATTGCATCAAGGTGTCATCCTGGACGTGGCCCCCTGCTATCAATACGACACCGTACGATGCTGTACGGCATTGCGCATGTGTTTACCTTCTCCAGCGCCGCCATCTCGTGCGCTGTGGGCTCCACTCGGCCCGCCACCGTACCCCGCAGTACGCCCGCCATCCAGTCGGCGTACGGCGGTTTGGGGCGGTACAGGCAGCGGCGGGTGATGGCGGAGTGAATCAAGTTGGCCCAGTGCCCGTCGACCTGACCGCGGGGGCGGGAGGGGGCCCGGGGGGGGGGAGGACGGGGAGGACGGGGGGTATAGGAAATCGGTAGCGGGGGAAAGGGAGGGGGGAGACGGGGACGGGGGAGGGGGCCGGGTGAGAGTTTGTGACAACAGGGAAGGGCGGTAGCGGAGGGGGTGGAGCCCCGTACACGCCCCGTACACTCCCCTGTCGTACAAACCTGCAGGGCCCGGATGTTGCCGATGACGATGAGGCTGCACCGGGCGCGGGTGATGCCGACATTGATGCGCCGCTCGTCGGCCACGAACCCGATGCCTTGGGGGGAGGGAGGGAGGGAGGGGGGGGCGGGTTGGGGGGAATGGGGGCGGTTGGGGGAGGGGGGGGTAGGGTTTTGGGTTTTGGACTTAACTTCTCGTTCCCTGCCATCGCGTTCCCTATCTGTACGACATGCCGCACTTGCATACACACACGGGTGGGCTTCTTGTTAAACACACGGGTCTCTTACCACTCTTGACACACGAGCCTCTTCTGTCCGACTAACCGTCGCGCACCAGCCACCAACCACTGGGATGATGCAGCACTGTAGGTCTCCGTCCCAGTGCCCAACCCCTAGTGCCCCCTACAGGCCCTCCCACCGTTCTCGTTTCCCCCCTCACTTCCCCCCTCACTTCCCCCCTCCCAGCCCGCCAAAGCCCCCCCCCAACCACCCAAACCCCCAGGCCCCCTCCCGCCCTCACCCGGCCTCCGACCGCCCTTCTTGGGGCGGCGGGCGACCGCACCGCCGAGAAGATGCAAATGTCCTTCTCTCGGCCCTGAAGGGGGGTGAGGGGGGGGGGGGAGAGGGGGGAGAGGGGGAGGTAGGACTTGCGGGGGAGGGGGGAGATCAACTTGGCACCGCGAAGCGGGGGAAGGCCAGTGTGCCGTGTCCCCGATCCCAATTGAAACCCACACGATTCCCCCCCGCCCCCAAAACACCCACCCGACCTCGCAACCGCAAGATCTTCGGCCCCAGCCCCCACCCGACCCCCCCCCCCACACACACACAACCCCCAACCTCCCAAACCCCAACCCTCACCCCCAACCTCCGCACCTCCCCCCTGCCACACCTGAAAGCCGTCGATGGTGTTGATGTCCACGAGTCGCGCCGCCTCCTCGCCCAGTGCCGTACGGAAGGAATCGCGGAGCAGCTTCACCTGCGTATATATATATATATATGGGGGGGTTTGCGTGACGTGTTTTGCGTGACGTGTTCAGTACAAGTTCCAATCAACGGCGGCGTTGACGCCCCTCCCCTTCCTCCCCCGCCTAGCTGCCGTACGCGGGAAGAACAACAGCAACACCAACACAGCCGCCTGCCCTCTCCTTGCCCGACCCACCTGCGCCTTGTACGGCGAGATGACGGCCACGCTCGCCGTACGCCGCAGCTGCGGGAAGGCGTGTA
>BDSI01000083.1:262997-480606 GCA_003117195.1 Eudorina sp. 2006-703-Eu-15
CCCCCCGGCCCTGGCCCCCAACCCCCCCCCCCCCCCCCCCCCCCCTGGCCCCCAACCCCACCTTTGCGCCCCCTTGGCCCCTCCCGCCTGAGACGACGGCACCAAGAAGAACTTGACACGCAGCACCTGCGGGCGGGGTAGCGGATTTGCAGCGTGGAAGGGGGGAAGGGGGTTGGGGAAGCTGGGGAGGGAGGAATGTACGGCACACCGCGGGCTAAATCGAACCGAACGGTGAGATCGGCGGCCGTACACCGCCTACCGGGCCGAATGAGTCAGTGGCTCTAGGGCGCCGAAACAAAGGGGGAGGCGCGGTCGGATCCCGCCCGGTCGGATGTGCACCATGGGTACAGCGACCCATGGGTCCGTCGTTGAGTTCGGTATCATTCGTCCGCCGAATGATACCGGACACCTAACGCCGAGGTGTGTTAGTCAATATGTACGGCACAACCCACCCCGTCCGGGTAATTGTACGGCAGTATATGTACGGCGCACACCTGCTGTCCCTCGTGGGCCTCACAGAAGCCTAGTGCGTGCAGGCTGCTGTTCACGTTCTCGGCCTGTGGGGGCCACGGGGGGTGGGGGTGGGGTGGGGGGTGGGGTGGGGGGTGGGGGGGTTGGGGGTGGGGAGTGGGGGGGGAGTGGGGGGGATGAGGGGGTGGGGGGGTGGGGGGAGAGGTTGGAAGGTGCTTGGCAGGATTGGGGAAGGACGGCGGCTGCGGGCAGTCACACAATCCGCCTTCCAACTCCCTGCCCCCGTGTGTTTAGAAAAGAGACCTGCCCGTGTGTGTGTGTGTGTGCTCCACCACAGATGTCGTACCTCGGGGTTGTCTTTGCAAATCAACACCAGGTCGTTGTCCGTGTACGAATCGGTCACGCCCGCCTGCAAGCAAGGGGGGGAAGGGGAGCGGAGGTAAAAAAACACATCGATAGAAACCTTGAAAGCTGCGCTGCGTGCCAGGAAAGCGGGGAAGCGAGGTGTGTGTACGTGGGCTCGTTTGCTATTTCGCTGTCGTTATTGGCATCAAGGGCGGGGGCAGCGGGGGAGATACAGGACACTGGGGGCCTAGGCAGTACGGCGGTGAGCGGAGGAGGTTCGAGTTGAGGGCGACCCGCTGCGCGTGCTGCATGGTCCACATGAAGTCCACGGGACGGACGCTGCCGTCGAGGAAAGGTGCGGCCCCCTGGGGGGTGCGGCTGGCGACATTCCCTCCTGACACCCTCCACCGCAATCCTGACAAACGCGCGGCACCCACCTGCAGCACTAATCGTACGACCAAAAAGTCTTCTCTCTGCAGTACAGTGCAGTACAGTACAGCAGAAAGTACAGCATAAAGTACAGTACAGAGTACAGTACAACGCAGCGCAGCCATGGTCAGCATACGTGTGACATTCGCGGAAGCCCTTCCGGCGCCCCTCCCCCCTCCCCCTCCCCCTCAACTTGTGCCACGCATCGGTTCCCCAATCCTTACCCCTTCCCCTCAACTTCAGCGCATTTCATCACCTGACTCCCAGCTCCCGTATCCCCTCCCCAGCCTCGCACTCCCTCCGTATCCCCCAACCAATTCCTCCCCCTGCGATGCGCCCCGACCGTTCCCCGCCCCCCAAGCCCCCCCCCGGGGCTGTCTGGGCTGTTTCATTTTCACCCCCAGCCCCGCCCTCCCCACTCCCCCCCCAACCACAGACGGACGGACACACGTGTTCGTGGCTGGCCACCACCGCCGGATGCGGCGTCATGACCTCCCCCTCCTCCACACCCCGCATGATCTGAGCACACGCCTCCTCCAGCAGCAGCGGCTCCATCACGGCTCGATACTCCTGCGGGAGCAGGTTCGTACACATGCCGTACACGACCGTACGGGGTTACTCATTGCGGTGACGCGGTGTTGTTATCGCTGAGGGCGGGCCCCACCCACTTACACCCCCAGCCCCACCCCCTGGGCTGTTTTAAAACCCAAAACCCAAAACCCAAAATCCCCACCCCCAACCCCACCCACACCCACACCCACACATCCCGCACCTTGACGTTTGCGAACGTCTGCGGCACCGGCTTGAGCTCATCGAAGACCCCCCCGCCCGCCTCGCTGCGGCGCCACAGGTCAAAGTAGTCCCAGGACAGCAGGATTTTGTGGAGCTGCTGCTGGGAGGCCACCGCGTCCACCATGGCGATGTGTCGGGTGGGATGTCGGGGCGGCTAGGGGCGGTGGCGGGGGGGGGGGTGAAGGGTGGCGGTGGTGGGGGCGGGCGGCGGCGGGGGCAGCGGGGGCGGCTGACCTCGGGTGTGGTGGAGGCGTTGGCCCCGGGCGGGGCGGGGGGAGAAGTTGGAGCCGCGGCCGCGCGTTCGGGGTTGTTGTGGGTATGCGGATGGGCTCCTCCGGATCTGAAGCGAGTGCTGTGTGGGCTGGGGGCTGATTGAGGCGGTTCGGGCGGGTCCCACAGGAAGGGGCGGTCGCGGTGGCGGCGACGGGTTCCGCCGTGCCCAACAAATTTGTGTGGTTGGGGTGTAAAATCAATGTATGTTCTTGATATGAAATTGCGATTGTGTGTACGAGTCACCGTTACGCAAAGCGCGGATGCCAGGCCCCGATGCGTAATTGAACATTGACAAGTGGCATAGATTTCGGCGGCGAACTGAAGCGATGCAGGCCGTGGACGAAGTCCCTAAGTATTTCAGCACAGATTTGTTGCGGGACATGTGCTTGGGGCCTGTTTATTCTGCTCCGAGACCTAGGACTGGGACGAGCGCTTGACATTTTCTCTTTGGGGGCTTGTAAGAACCCGCGCATACATTCTTCGCTTGAATGCCTAGATAGTAACATTTGTTACAAATAAGCTGGCATGATGATCAGGACTGCGCATCGGAAGACAGCCTGGGTCGCGGCCTGACATCGAGGCGGTGCAGCAAACCAAGCGAATAGGTAGGAGCTACTGTTAAAAAGTTTCAATGGCCATAATCACCGATCGCCGTCCAACGAGGAGAACAATCCCGCGATGAGTTCCCGTAAGCCAACAGCATACACCATTCCAAATCCCCAAAGTCCATGTAACAACATCGACAACAATCCCCAGTCACGAGCACCACCAGTCGCATAACTATGCCACACGTTGGCCAGCGAAGTCAGATGCTGGAAAGCCAACAGCGCGGCCACTAACCTACCAGACCTTATCCTTCGGACGTACCCCAAGTGTTTCAAGTAGAGGATGATCAGGGCCAGGTGAAGAACGCCAATACCTCGAATCATCATGTCAACCTCAGGAGAGGCGGGGACAGCAGGAAACAGCTTTCTAGGTGCAGCAATCATGTTGAGGGCTGTTAACCCCTCAACGACTGCATGCGATACGTAAAGGAATATTGTAGCCATCCGCATGCGGTTCGGCATCGTCACTTGTTCAAGGCAGGTCACCGCGCACAGAGACGCCAGAATCGGGTCCCACGGTGCTGCGATTAAAAGATGCCGCATATGAGAAATTTCCATGCTTTGCCACAATAAAACCGAAGGCGCCTTACGAATGCTGTACGATACCCTGCTGTATCGTACATTCGGCTGTTTATACGGATGTAACCATTGACCCCGTCTCCCCACCCCTCCTGGGGCCCGGGTGACCAACACGCAACGATGCTTGGTCCTGGGTGAGGACACTTGGCATTTGGAGCCGCAAGCCGCGCCTTGGGCTTGCCTGATTTCTCCATACAAAAAGCACATCAGATGCTCCCTCCCCGCCATGTGATTTGGCGGGTCTGGCGCGGTTTCCAGGAAAGCTATCCAGGCGCGTAACCTGGTGTGTTAACCGGTATGGCTGCATGAACCCCCCGCGGGTGATGGAGGATGGGTGCGCAGTCCTTGGTAGGCGTTGATGCGATGAAGTGCCGACCAGCTATGGCATCTGGGCCCGTTGGAACTCCCGGTCGGCACTCGGGTCCGCCTTGTAACGGTTACTACTATCACTATCAACGAGGTTTGGTACGGTTGGGGGTTTCATGGTGTAGCACCTGACAACTGGGAGCGAAGGTAATTCCCGGACGTGCCTTACCTGATGCAGAGGGCTCTCTATGCACACACATAGGCCCCAAGCAGCACCGCTCAAGGATCACCATGATGGAGCCACATGGACGGGTTACATTTGCCTCTACCGTCCTCTACCCAGACTACGAAGCGCCGTCCCCAAGCCACGCCAGGTCCCAGCTACCTGGACACAGATGGTGACGTCTCTTGAGCGCCCAATCTGCGCATGTCGCCTCAATGCGGCCGCGGATCAAATAACCCTGGCCCCCGCCACCCCAGCACGACACGGGGCCCGCGTCTGATGAAAGCATGTTCCAGAGCACTGTCAGGCACCGTTGGTGTTTTGTCCCGTTGCGGTTCCCGAGCAGTTTGACAGCACACCAAACGGCTGCTGCACGTGCTAGCCTCACCAGACGTTACTCTTTGGATCTCTGAACCCTGATGTGGGGCCTTTGCTGTGCACATTGTCATGTGCATCTGTGGAGGTAGGTGCCCTGCACTCCCCGCATGCAATCCGCTGCCGAGCACGTCCCCTCCAGTTCGGCCGCGAGCGACGCCACGAACCCGTCCCGAACATGTTCGAAAAGCACATGGAAAGGCCCCAACCGATGGTGTATCCCTGCACATGCCTAACTTTAACTTATGAACAAGGACCATTGCTTGCACTCGTTGGCTTCCGCAGCTCCCTTCACCTTGCCGGCGAACCCCTGCGAACCCCGCCACTTCCATAGCTACTCCACCGGTCCACATTTCGTCAAATACAGTCGAGCACCCTGTTCCGCAGGTGCCAAACTGGGAGTTCCAACGCCATTCGCGGTGATAGTCGCCTTCACGAACCGCCGGCCCCGGGCGAAGCAGGCTGCACCGCCCGAGCCTGGTCCTCTTGAAGCACGCGTTGAAATTCAGTCTCGAAGGCATCCCGCTCTTCGTCGCTCTCCGGCAACTGGGGGTATGGCTCCGCGTTGCCATCTAGAGCGCGCGCCAACGCACAGTCACCGACGAGCAATGCCATGTCATATGATGGTGTTACATCTGAATATTCACGTATCTGACCGCCTTTGTCCGCACTGATGCCCGGCGCTAGGTCAGATGCTGACTCTGCTGTCGAGTCCCTTGGCGCCATCTGCATACTTTGCTCCATTTCAATACCATCTCTGCTTGGAGAGGTCGCCTGCACATTGTCTTTTGTGGAGTCGCATGTTTTGGTGACGCGATCGGCGGCCGCTGACAAATTTTCTGTAGGTGTGTCCAGCGCTGCACAGGGAGGCACGGAGGTCATTTCTGTCAATAGTAGAAGTGATCCTTGAAGAAATGAAAGGCTGAAGTGTGTAGGTTCATCCACGTTCTGAGGCCCTTACGACAGAATCCACCTGGAGGGCGCACCTGGATGGGGGGCGTCTCCGACTATGCCTTGGTAAGAATGTTGAATGAAATCAACTATTGCTCCATTCACCTGTATGTATGTTGAATTTTTTTCCAGTATCAATTTAACAATGCAGGAAGCGTAGGAACTAAGTTTAAATGTAGCAGCCCGCCCCGCTCCCGCCCTTTTTGTGGGCAACCTTAGCAAGATTGTAAACCGCGATAAAACGATATATTTTCACTGGGTATCTTGATTGATGCTTCAGCCAGGTACCTTGCGTGGGGATGGAGCGATGCATTCCGTCATAGTTGTCGATTTGTCGTCCATTTCGCTCGACGCCGTACCTTTGCGGCGTCGCTCAGACTGCCATTAAACTGCGCTGATCTTATTGTTATGTGACAATTACAAGTGTAGTTTATGTAGTAGGTTCAAGGATGTCGCTGGAAGTTGAGGTATTGGGAACCTCATAACAAGGCCAGGAATTCACGTCGGCAGCCTGTAAATGCGCCGCGGCATTTTCAGCATATACCTGCAATTTAGCTCGTAGCCGAAGTTGCATGGCACAAACGATGTCAACCGCTCTCAGTCCAAACGCCGGTTCGCGGGAAATATTTCTTCCCAGGCCTGTTCGCAAGTTGCGTCACGTCAGCAGTAGTAGAAGTTCCGAAACTGCAGAGACCGCTCTGCTTCCGTCAAAGTTCTCGGTTGGCGGCGTTGCAACCTCCAGTTCAAATCTCCATCCAATATCCAGCCACGCCAGAAGAGTAATCCTGAGTAATCGATAACGCGCCGCTGCCGCTACCAGTCCCGAAGAGCATTTAGGGATGCCCCTCAGCCAACACTGACGGCAACCGCTATGAAGCGTTTGAGAGCTTTTCGCAGCACAGTTTTGGTAAGTAAGCGGTGGTTGAAACCCTGCACCAACCGTTTCACGAGAAAAGAGTCAGCGCGCGCGCGCGCGCCGTTTGGAGCCCGACGGAATGCCGACAGACCACCACGGCAGTCATCCCGCATACAACCTCCTCGTAGACTGGGCTTCCAACCAAATTCCAAACGGGGTTTTGCATTGTGACACGGGTGGTGGTTTGCCAAGGCGTCGCGCTGATGACCACACACAGAGAGCACATCCCAGGCATCAGTCCATCAATCGTGGTGCCCTGCAGGAGCCGCCGAACGTGGTACGAACGTGGTACGAACGTGGTACGAACGTTCGACACGGAGGGGTCCATTTGCGTTCATTCGCGCGCCCGGGTGGGTCGATACGGCAATGGTTACAGGCAGGCAGGGCTCACTGCGTTCACCTGGACAGCTGACCAAGTGCCAGCACTCCAGGGACGCGTTGAAACACACGCAGCAGCAGCAGCGCGTCACGACGCCCTGTCGCCCAACACAGACACACACACACACACACACACTTCTAAACACACACACACACACACACACACAGGTCGCAGTCGTCGGTTGCATTGCTGGACACGGGTCTGCTTATTCGCGGCTCAGCTTTTCTCTTTGATAACACACACACACACACACACACACACACACACACACACACACACACACACACACACACACACACACACACACACACACACACACACACACACACACACACACACACACACACACACACACACACACATACACGTGTCTCCGTATTTAGTATTTGCGGTATGATTTGCCTTGCGGTGGTGGCGCGGCTGCCTTGTCCGCGCGCCTGCATATGGTAAGTTTTTTCCTCGCAGGTTCTATGGTAAGTATATTGATACCTGGGATCGGGCGGGCGGGCGGGTTGCAATTCTAAACACACACACACACTCACACACAGCAAGGCCTGACGTGTGCGACGACGCTCTGACTCAGCTGGGCGGGCAGGCCTGCCGGATGGTGCAACCTTAGCTAGTACGATTAGGTTGGGACGCGGGACCAGGCTAGTTTTACCCCACCGGGCAGGGGCACGCCTCCGAATTGCTGAGGAACGCGCCCTGGGTGTTGCAAGGACTTGAGGAGGTTGAACAGCGGACTGCGAGGCGCAGACCGCCCGGGATGGGCTTCCGCCCAATCCCTTGAGGGGGCACAGCTGTCACCGATCCTCAGGGATCGGGCGCGCGCCCTTGGTTGAGAGCGAGGGGACAGAGGCCCCTTACGCCCCTCTCCCCCGAATCCGGGGGAGAGTGCTTCGGCGGTCTCCCGTATGGGGCGGGTTAGCGCCCCCGGCCAGCGTCGGCCCGGCAGATATGTAACGATTCACATACACACACACACACACACACATACACACACAGGCCCGGGAACAGCTTGCAGCGCACGGTGGTCGAGCGGTCGGCGAGGACTTTGGCTGGCTCTCCAGCCCGTGCCGGGATCTGAACGTGTCAGTGCATCTCTGTTCCGGGCCCGACGTTTGAAGGTACCGGCCCAACCTGGCACATGGGGACATGTGCGTACCTCGCGCTGCCGTACTCATTCCGATTGGGAGCGGCTGTTCGCGAGATCACGTGATGCCGTGCGGTGTGTGTGTGTGTGAGGGGGGGTGTGGTCGGGGCGCTGCGGACCGCTGCGAACGCTGTTGCAACAGGGCGAATCGAGCGCGACAGGAGCATCACTGCTGGAAGCCATCGCTCGGATTACGAAAGATATATTGAAACGAGTGCGGTTTGACCTGCGTCGCTGTGCAACCGCTGCGTCACCGCATCCTGGAGGTAGGGCCTTCCTTTTGTACTGCGAATGCGATATCAGGTCCTGGCGGCGCGCCAAGTGGAAATTTGCATTATTGATGTCATAATTTATTTTCAGGAGTACATTACCTTGGATTGAGTGTTTCTTGTCGAAAACCGACGCCCGCCTCCTCTCGTGTACGTGATACCACGAGCGCCCCGACTGTGTCCATTACGAGCTGTATGTGCTCCCACGATTGATGATAGGCTCAACTGCTTGTTCTTAACTACCGTAGCTTTAAATCCTTACCCACTTATTGCAGCATTTATTGCCCGTTTTGCAACGACACCAGCCATGCACACAGTGTTCCTTGCGCTCGCGGTCCTATTAGTGACTTCACTATTCAGTAATACGTTAAGTTTGACGGTCCGTACCCAAAAATTTAATCCGCCGCCTCCTGAAGGCCTCGAGTATGAGACAATTTGGGGCCTGGCGTCACGGACACTCACCGACCCCGATGGCAACAGCACAGCAGCAGGATCCTGCAAGCGTCTTCTTGGGCCTCCAAATCCAGAGTCGTTTAAGCGCAAGTTTTGCAGAGCTGATGCGACCATGTCTTGGGTGCCCTCTCTAAAGGTAAGGCTACAAAAATTTATGTAAGATTCAAAGATTATACACTTGCTTGTGTGGCTGCTTGGCATGCTCAATGCTGAAAATGTCGCATCGGAGACCATGGCGACTTTGTGGGAATATGCGTCTAATTTGAGCGCCGTTACTGATTGAAAACTCGATGTCAAGATATTTACGAACCCATTGAGACGTCCAAGGAAACCTGCGTATTGGCGCAGGGCTGGCCCTCCTGCATGGCCTAGCTGGCTGACAGCAATAGGAGTTACTGATCGCAGCAACACGGTTGCATGTTTCCTTAACGTGAAGGTGCTTTGAAGCCGATCCTGAATCGCCGCTGAGTTTTTCCGAGAGCCAGTTTTCACTTTGTTGCCGGCACTGCGTGCGCGCGCGCTCGCGGAGCGCAACCGGCGCCTGAAACTGACTGATTCCTGCCACGCTCCTGCCCGCTTGATGCCACCTCACCATCTCCAACCTGCAGACACCTCGGTTCGTGGACGTCAGGTTTGATCCCAGGCCAACCATTCTCGCCAGTCGTGGGGTGGCCGTGGAGGTGAGTCGTCCGATTGATCCTGCTCAACGTAGCAGTTGCTGCGCAACCGTAGCAGTTGCTGCGCAACCGTAGCGGTTGCAACGGCGGTTGGATCGAGGCCTGACAGCGTCCCGATCTGTGATTCCAAACTGCCGCGTTCCACCTCCCTGCCCGGGAACAGTAAGGAAGACTTATCACGACCAGCGCACCAGTCAGGCTGAGAATGTGAAGTCAAGTTGGCGCTTCACCCTGACTGCAAGCTGCCCTCAACAACGTCGGGCCGAGGCGGTCCTTAGGGTTTAGGTTCTAGGGTTTAGGGTTAAACCTGAGTCCACGCGGCCTCACCTCCCTGGTCCCCGCTGCGGCACACATCCCCTCAACCGCCGCCACCCGACCACTCGCCCCTAGGACGTATGAGGAAGTGCTGGACCCCATTTGTGCTGCTGCTACTGCTACCACTGCGGCTGAAGCTACCACAGCTGCTTAAGCCCGCCGCCGTGAAACCCGCCCCTCCCCTGCCGCGCTCTGAAACCCTACGTTGAATCCCTGAAGCATACCCCCACACCCCTCCACTCCCTCCCCCTCACACACACACCCCACACACACAAACACACAGCCTCTGCCGTAACTTTCAGGATGCGCGAGTGCTCAAGGTGTACACACGGCCTCAGGCGAGCTTACCCCCCTCCACTCTCACCTCACCCCACCCACGCGCAGATCCAGGTCCTCTTCGACGGCGAACTCCAGCCCGCCATCACGAGCATCGATTACGTGGTGACGCTGCCCGACTCCCCTGGAGCCATCCCCCTGCCCATCTACACCGCCGAGGAGGGCGACACGCTCGAGTGCCCGGCCGTCAATGTGTTCCCCATCCCACCTGAGGTGCTGAGCCCCATCGGGGACCTCAGCCTGGACGGCGCGCTGGTGCTCGGGGTGCGGATCAAGACGAATGACGGGTTGGTGGAGCGGCGCAACCAGATGGTGAGCATCAGCGCCGTGGGCCTCCGAGTGCTGAGAGACGACGACCTGGCGACGCCGCCGGCGGGTGTCGAGTAACGGGCGCCGCGTGGCGGCGTGGCGGCGTGCGCATCCGAGGTGGCTGCGGCTGCGGCGGCGAATGCGCGCTGCCGCCGCCGCAGCAGCCGCCGCAGGCGCAGCCGCCGTCGCAGCAGGCCCTGTACCTGCAGGAGCAGCAGCGTCGGCAGTGTCAGCGGCGAGGGATGTAGAGCAGTAGCAGCAGCAGTAGCGGTCACGGTCGCGGGAGCAGGAGCAATCGGGCGACGGTGGCCGTTCTGTCAGCCGGGGCGCGAGTTGCGATCTGCGGGGAAGGGCGCGATTCTCGGGACAGACATGACGGGGCGAAAGCGGCAGCAGCGGTACAACAGCACTAGCAGTGGCGGCGGCTGCAGCAGCGCCAACAACAGCCCCAGCAGCAACACCAGCAGCGGCACCAGCAGCAGTACAGCAGTACGGGGCCCGGGGGAGCTGACGAATTGCAGTCTTGAGGCCCTGCAGAGGGCCCGCGTGCTGGGCCCGCCTGGGAGGACGAGAGGGGCAAGCCAGGGACGGGCCCCCGCTGCTCCCTTGGGGAGCTCCGAGGTGCAGCGGATAGCTGCTACCGAATGTGCTTTTTGCTCCGCAATCCACAAAGGCGCGTTTCACCGTGCCCACTTAGTTATGACCCCGGCGGGGTATCTGCGGTTTAGGACATAGCAGGGTGTCTGAGGTTTAGGACAGAATTGTTGGGCACAGGACGGTATGTACGACTATGTACGGCTATGTACGGACACGCCTCCTGCCGTGCTTGGTGTCTCTCGGCTGTGTTCACTTTTGTTCCCCCGGGAGGGGAGCAACCCCATCAGAGCGCACGTACCGAGCAACAGCAGCACGTACTGTCCGCCAACGACGTAACGAACAAACGAACTACCCACGCATGGGGCGACTGAAACGTTGGCGGGACGGTTGTGTAAACCGTCCAGATGCGGTTGTAGCGGTTGGCCTTGGGGTTTGCTTGTTGGGGGGCGCTGCCCGCTTTGAGGGCTCCTGGGGTCAGAGGTTAGGAGTTAGGGGCTAGGGGCTAGCGGTTAAGAGTTAGGTGCTGGGGGGCCATGGAGTTAGGCGGCCGCAACGAAGGAGAACTGATGATGTCTGTCGTACCTTTTGGATACGGAGGTTTAGTGTTGGCGGATGAAGAGGGTGGAGTATGGGAGACAAAGGTCAACACACGCAGCACTTGGCCTGCTCGACGCGTCTCCATGATAGACCATTTGACCAACGTTTGGCTTCTCTTCACTTGGCCTTGACTGGCTTTCTCTTGTCCTTGGTCGTTGCATGTGTGTGTGTGTGTGTGTGTGTTTGGATAAGTGTGTGTGTGTGTGTGTGTGTGTGTGTGCGTGCGTGCTTGTGTGTGTGCTTGTGTGTCTGTGTGTATTTCATATCTGACCGGGCCTGGGTGGGTAGGTGGGTGCGTGTGCGTGTGGGTGTGGGTGTTGAGCGAGAAGTCTGCCCCACCCAGTAGGTACGTGTGCCATCCGGCGCGCGGGTCGGGAGTGCGTGATGTGCGATAGGGGCCGAGCACAGCCCGGAAATGCCAGTATGCTGTGCCCCTGCCCCTGCCCCAGCCCGGCGCGCTTATGTGTGTGCGTGCGTGTATCTGTGTGTATGTGTGGATGTGTGTGAGAGGGTGTCTGCGCTATCTTCTTCGGGACGTGGTTTCCCCTTCTTGGGGCCTCTTTACCGTCTTAAGCCGTCGGGCTGCCCTGGCCACGCCGACGTGTCGCCTCATCTCCCTTTGACGGAGCGACGGCGCGTGGCACGGCATCTGACGACATGACCTGAGAAAACCAACTTCCCGCCCTTTGACTGTACTTGTACGGACAGTACTTGTCAACCAAAATCCCTGCTTATTGTTGAAATGTGTTAGTGGTTTTTGTGGATTCATTCGTGGGACGCCGCGCCTGATAATTCCAAGCCGGCAGAGCGAGCGTTGTCGTTGTCGTTGTCCGTCCACGGTTGCCCCCGCATTGCCGTCCGGGGGGGGGGGGGCGGGGGGCCGCGAGGGAGGCAACGGGGGGAAAGGTACAGCGAAGGAAATAGATAGAGAGTGACGGACCCTGGATCGACGCGGCACTGGGTTGGCGTCTTGAAGATGATTGGGGGGGCAGTGGGGTGGGAACGACCGGGCCGGTCTCCTTGGGGGCCCCGGCGGGAGCTCCCCGCCCGTACTTGACGTACAGGCGTATATGGTATATCCCCAGTTCCCCCCTTTGCCCCGACAGCACAGTTTGAATCCATCACTACTATCGTAAGCAACGTCTGGCTGAACTAGGCATACATGTGTTATGGCGTTTGGAAGTGTATTTCATGATGATGACAGGCGGTGGCGGGGTTGCTGGGCCCGCTGGGAGGGACCTCGGGCGGAGGGGGGTTAGGGGTGGGGCGGATACCGGTGTGGAGGAGAGGGCGGGCGGGGGGGGGATCGTCGGCCCGCCCTCGAACGATCTTGCCGCGGGGGGCCTCCGTGGGTGTCGTACTGCCACGTCGTACACAGGCAGAGGGCTAAAACCCCGCTGCAGCGTCTCACCTCCCTCGAGAGAGCGTGCGGAGGGCGGGGGGTTGGTGTGTGCGTGCGTGTGTGTATGGCACCCTCCCTGGCGCGTTGAGAAGACCTTATTCTTTCGGATGCAGTGCAGATGAGATGTGACGCGCGCGCTTGGTGGAGCCTGGCTTGACGCATGGCTTGTATAGTTCGGGTATGTGTGTCTTCGAGCATCCAGGGCGTGATCACAAACAGACTTGTGGGTGTACCCATGTTTGCGCACACACATTTACACACCTGTGTACATGTGGGTGTGTTTAGGAAAGAAACCCGGTGTGTGGGTGGGTGTATGTGCACGTGTGTTTGTGTGTTTGTGTGTTTGTGTGTGTGTGTGTGTGTGTGTTTTTGTGTGTTTTTGTGTGTGAATGTGTGTTATTTAAGCAGGCAGAACAGGAGTGCGTGATATGCGAGGGGCCCAGTGTGTGAATGTGTGTGTGTACGTGTGTTCGTAATGGTGTTGCGGGTGTCCTGTTATGTGGGCGAACGCCCGCCGCACATTCGCGCGCCGGAAGACCGCCTTCCCGCGCCCCCCTCCCGCCTCTCTCTCTCTCTGTCTCTCTCGCTGGCTGATGCGCTGAGAGAGTTTGCGCTGATGACGTCATCAGGGCCCCATCTGGGCGGCATTCAAACTCCCCCGCAGTACGGACATGGCTGTATCCATGTCGTACACATCGCATGCGCGCCAGCCAGCCGCTGGCTGTCGTCGCCTTCCGGGCACGGCTTAAGTTAATGTACGGTATATGACGGTGGTTTGATCGTACATCCAAATGTGAGCTTTGCATCCTGACCGTGTTTTTGGTGGTGGTGGTTGTTCCCTTGGCGCGGCGAGGGGGTTGGTCCATGTAGGCCCCGCCCCGAGGAGGCAGGCGGGAGGCAGGGGGCCCTTGACTTGTCTGACTGACCAACTGACACACGAACGAAGTGACCAATTAACTAACTGACGAGTGGACTGCATAAACCCAGATTCGACTTGAGTAAAGAGGTCTGCTCCCTTGCTCTAGAGGCACTGCGCCATGGCCCCCATGTGATGTCGTACATACTAACCGTACAGGTTGCCGTACATACACCCAGAAGGACATGGGGACGTCCTCTCTGTGTGCCCTCTCTCTCCCAGAACCCCTCACAGCAACCACAACTTGCACAACTGCTTCCCGCCCACCCGCCACATCAGTAGTACCCAGCCAGCCAGCCAGCCAGCCGGTCGCCGTCGCCGTCGCCGGGTCATAGCCGTCAACCACCTGCAGCAACCAAGGCCGAGTGCACACCAGGGAGGGGTGCCTCGACCCCCTCCTGCAACCAAAGCAAGCGCAGGTGCCTCCGCGCCTCCTCGCTTTTTTTATTATTAGGATGTTACAGCGGACCCCGTATTCGCTGCACTACCCCACTCCCCCGGGGTCCCCTACCTCTCAGCCCCGCCTCTAACCCACCGCCAAGCGCCAGCCCGACCCCACTCAACCAATCCTAGGCTACCGTTATCTTAACCCGGTGAACCCTCCCGACACCAGGGCCGCCCGCCAGCCAACAATCCCTCCCCACACACACGCCGTGCTCTGCGAGCAACAGCGGACGAAACAACCAGCAACCGATAACCGACAACTGCGCCTCCGCGGGGCCACCACCATGGCTGCCCCACCCCCTCCCGAGATTCACCCCCTCACTCTTTCAACAGCGGTGGTGCCTCCGGGTGTGCCCATTAGTCATCTCTTCCGCGTCATAAACCCCATACCCCAACAAACAGCCAACAGCGCCCTCGTGCCAATCAAGACAGCGAAACCCTAGTAGCGAAAACGTCACCCAAGTGGGGTCGCCGCTGTCCGAACTGCCGCCTCTCCACAGCAGCTGAGGTCTCCATCTAGAGACACCGCCCCCCCCCACACACATACACACATACACACATGCTTCACACCTTCATTACCATTTGGGTTGTCGGTGGTTCGGGTTTCGGGTATTTCGGGTGTCATTTACGGTACTTCCGTCGCCTACATCGCCTGTTACGCTGGACTTGGCTTCTCGCGGCTCAGTTATCTTTTACACACACACACACACATACGTGCCGTCGCGGCAAGCAGACAAAGCAGACACCCAGAAGAAGTTCCGTAGCTTCATGCAGTACAGTCGTACAAGCAAGGTTGCTGGATTCGTACATTCCAGGACGACACACTCTTTGGGGCTTCGTGACCCACGCGTCACATCATGAGGTCCGAGCGCGTAGGCAGGTGCGCGAAGGCGTTGGCGGGCGGTGGCAACCAGGGATCCCGCCATCGCGGCGGGCGCAGGTCGTACAGCAGTACGGCACCCAGTACGACACGCATACCGACGGTCCAGAACAGCACCGCCGTCAGCGCCAGCCCGGCGACGAAGCAGCCCGAGGCCACAGGATCGCGCCAGCTCAGCAGGGCCTGATTGTACGGCAAAACACAAGAGGAGGGACGGGCCTCGACTCCAGGGTTTGATGGGCCGTAATGGCGGGCGGGCGGGCAGGCGCGCGGGGACGTTCGGTACGGCAGGTGGGCGGGGCAGATCCGTGTCAGAGAGACAGATGCAGCAGTCGCACTCGCAGCTCGGCCGCCCAGCTTCGATGCAGGGCCTCCCCCTCTCCTCCTCCACGACCTCAACCTGCTCCTCCTCCTCCTCCTTCTCCTCTTCCTGCCCCCACTCCCCCCCTAGGCACCCCGCACAAGCGCCCACCTGCAGCCGCTCCATGCCGCCCGCGATGTCGTCCAGCACGTTTTGCACCCGTAACCCAAAGTACAGCAGATGGTCGTACTGCTGACGCAGCGCGCCCAGCGGGTCCTTCGGCACCTCCGCGCCGCCGCCACCGCCGCCGCCGGCGGCCGAAGAGCCCGCGGCGGCTGCTCCTCCTCCGCCGCCGCCGCCGCCGCCGCGCTGCAGCAGTGCCTGCTGGTGCGCCGCCCACTCCGCCGTCGCCCCTGACGCCGCCGCCGGCGGCGACGATCCGAATATCCAGCCAGCGGCCGCGGCGGCCACCGAGGAGGACGTCGGTGACGGCGGGATGGTGATGGGGGCCGACGGCGCCGACGGCAGGCCGCCGCCAGGCGTCGCCATCGGCACGGCGGCGCCCCCCGGGACGCCCCCTCCCCCTCCCCCTCCCCCTCCTCCCGCTGAGGCCGCGGCATCCAGGCCTGCAGCGTCCCCGTTGCTGGCGGCGGCTGTCGCGGAGGGAGGGTGGGTGGGTGGGTGGGCGGAAGGGCGGGAGGGGTATTCGCGTGCCGTGATATAGGCACAGGGGCGGAGGCGCGGAGGGGTGGAGGGAGGGGCTCCTGGGTGCGCGCTCTAGGGAGGGACGGTGGGAGCGGCTGTCTGTTAGGGTCCTGGGACCCTCAAAACACAGCACACTCCGCCCCACCTGGACTCTCACCCCCGCGGGCTGTCCCCCTAGCTGCCCCACAGACCGGGGCCGCGCGAAAGCCCTTCCCTTCCCTTCCCTTCCCTTCCCTTCCCTTCCCTTCCCTTCCTTCCCTTCCCTTCCCTTCCCTTCCCTTCCCTTCCCTTCCTTCCCTTCCCTTCCCTTCCTTCCCTTCCCTTCCCTTCCTTCCCTTCCCTTCCCTTCCCTTCCCTTCCCTTCCCTGCCGTTCCCTGCCGTTCCCTGCCCTTCCCTGCCCTTCCCTGCCCTTCCCTGCCCCTCCCCTAGCCACCGCCGCCACCGCCCCCCACCGTCGGGCTCGTTGCCGATGTCCTCCACCATCACCGGCGGCTCGCCAAAGTACGACACTCCCGCTGCCGCCGCCGCCCCGCCATCAAGCCTTCCGAGGCCGCCCTCTCCGCCGCCGCCGCCGCCGCTGCTCGCCGCCACTGCGGCGCCCTGGGGCCCCTCCGCCCTCCCCCTCCCCGCCGCCGCCGCCGCCCTCCTCCCCTCCGCCGCCGCCGCCGCCGTCCTGTGGCAGGGCCGCCCGCACCGCCACCATCCTGGCGACTAGCGCCAACAGCAGCAGCGCAATCACCCGCGAGGGCCATACCAGCAGCGCCACCTCCCCCGCCGCCACCGCCAAGGTGAGGGCGGGGCTGCTCCAGCTCTGCACCCGCGCCCAGAAGGCCTTGAGCGGCTCCGTTGAGGAGAGCGCCCTGACAGGGCGGGGGGGGGGAAAGGGGGAGGGGGACAGGGGGAGGGGGAACAGGGGGAGGGGGAAGCGGAGGTTGGGGGAGTGGCGGGGCCGGAATTGGCGGAGGGGGCGGACGGGGGGTGGGTGGGGAAGGGGGACAGGGGCGGAGGGGCGCAGGGATTGATGCGGGGTCTGATCCATGAGTCGGGCGACGGCGATGTTCGCCTGACCCACGGGTCGGTGTACGGTACCCCGCGGTGCCGTACCTCCCTATCCGGCGCCAGTGCTGGGTGGTTCGCCCCATGTTGAACTCGGTGCGGCCGTCCTCCACGAGTTTGCGGGAGGCGTTGGCGGACAGTCCGGGGCTGCTCTCCGAAACCCACCTGCGGGGGGCGGGGGGCGGGGGGCGGGGGCCCAGGAGGGGCGACAGCGGGGGGGAGGGGGCAGGTGTAGGAAACGGGTGTGGTCACATTGAAGCTGCGCTGCTGCCAGGGGGGTGGGGGTGGGGTCGAAGGGTGCAGACATGCGGGGGTGGGGGGATGGGGGTATAGGAAATTGGTAGACATGGGGGTGGGGGGGTGGGGGGTGGGGGGTACTGCGCCGGCTGCCAGGACAGAGATCCGATGTGTTGAGGAGCAGCGGGGGCCGGGCAGCCGGGGGGAGGGGCGGGGAGGGGGTGTAGGAATTTGTACCACAGGGGGAAGGGAGGGGAGGGGAGGATAGAGTCCGCTGTAACCTCTGTAACCCAGGGGGTTCAACCCCCCCAACACACACAAGGGGCGGCCACCACCACGAACCTCCCCCGCCCCTCAATGACGGCCCACACCCCATTCCGCCATCCCCCGGCCCCCTCTTCACAACCCCGCCATCGCGTTATCTCTTCCCCCCCTCCCGCCCTTCCCCCCCTCCCTCCCTCCCTGCCAATTTGCCGTAACCCTCCCTGCCTCCCTCCCTCCCTCCCCCGCTGCTGCGCCCCCCCCTCCCCTCCCCCCCCCTTGCCCCCCCCACCCACTTGATGATCAGCCTCCGCTCCCTCCGCCTCAGCGCCTCAGGCTCCACCCGCTTGGACGGCTCCAGCAGCGGCAGGGTGGAGCTCAGACCCCCACCGGGGACGGCGCCCGCCTGGGCCAGGAGGTGGGGTGGGGTGGGGGGTTGGGGGGTTGGGGGGGTGGGGGTGGGGGTGGGTACGGGTCAGTGGGTGGGTGCGGGAGTAGGTGGGTGCGGGTATGGTGAGTGTGTTTAGAATTGCAACCCGCCCGCCCGCCCGATGTGTGTGTGTGGAGGCCGCGAGAAGCGACGTCCAGCGTGACAGGGCGATGCAGGGTGGGTGGGTGGGTGGGTGTGAGCGTGTGTGGGGGAATGGGTGGAAGACCGATCACGGGTGGGCGGGCTATGGGCCATGAATAAATGATGGAATGGAGTTGGAGACCGAGGCGCGTGCCTCTCCCCACCCACCCGCCTTTGCTCTGGCAGCAGCGCAATTTGAATATGTCTAGGGTTTCAATCTCTATATCCACCTCCCCGCCCCCCGCCCCCGCCCCCCCCCCCGGTCCCGCACCTGCAGCATCGCAACCGGGGGGTACGTGGGCGGTGCCGCGTACGCCGCCAGCAGCCGGGACATACCCGCGGGACCCAGGGACAGCAGCAGCGTCAGACGACACCAGGCCACGGTGGCGCAGGGCCGGGGGCCGGACCGCTCGGCTGCGCTCTCCCCCGGGGCCGGGGGGGAGCGGGCCGGGGAGGCAGTGGGGGGAGGGTCGGGAATTCAGTGGTGATGGCGGCGGTGGTGGTGGTGGTGGTGGCGATGGCCACGTCCATCCGCTCCAGGGGGGGTTTTGTGGCCTCCGTCCTGCACCCAGGGATGCATCGCGTGCCAGGTGCGGTCCCGCCCTTCTCCCCCCTCCCCCCTCCCTCCTTCCCCCGTCTGTCAACCCACACAGCAAACCCTGGACCTCCCTTCCCATCTAACCGACGCAACCTCGTCCACCCCCACCCCCTTGCCCTCGTCCACCCCTCTCCCCCCTTCGCCCGCCCCGCCCCGCCCCGCCCCGCCCCGCCCCGCCCCGCCCCGCTCACCCTTGAGCGGCAGACACACCGTCACCGGCTTCCCCGGCACCAGACAGGACGCCCTCAGCCGCAGCTTGCCCACCAGCTGCTCAGTCGCCATCATACCGATCATGGCCCGAACGTTGAGGACCTGCGTGGGGGGGAGGGGGGCGGGGGCGGGGAAGGGTTGAGGGGAGGGGAACGCGCGGCGAGGGGTGATGGATATGGGTGATGGATATGGGTGATGGATATGGGTGATGGATATGGGTGATGGATATGGGTGATGGGCGTGAGCCGAGAAAGCAACAGCCCACAAGGGGCCCTGCGCTGAAGGGCGCAAAGAGCAGCGACGGCGGGCCCGATGTCGGAGGGAGGGAGTTGACCCCAAACCCACACAACCCAGCCCACTGGGTTCACGCCTGTTTACAGGGGGTGGGCTGGGTTGGTTTCACGGGACCTTGGGGCCTCCACCCAGCCACCCACCCAGCCACCCAGCCACCTAGCCACCCAGCCACCTAGCCACCCAGCCACCCACCCACCCGCGCCCATGCCCCCACCTTCTTGCCCCCCACGACGTCCGTCCGCCGGAACAGCGCCAAGCTCACGAGCGTCGAGGGCTTCAGCAGCGGCGCCACAAGGCCCAGGTGCGGCGTCAGGCGCGCGCCGCCGCCGGCGCCCACGCCCGCGCCGACGACGCGCAGGCTGTTGGTCGTCGCCCAGACGGCGCCGCAGCGTACGGCAACGAAGTAGTCGCTCTGCGTGAGGGCGGCGAAGGCGGCGGCGTGCTGCGCCGCCTGGCCGCCGACGGCGACGCCGCTGCCGCCGACGGCGACGTCCGACGGCCTCTCCAGCTCCAGGTCGTGCAGCACCAGGGACAGCGAGGCGCAGGCGCTGGCCGGGAGCGCCGCCGCCGGGCACAGCCCTGGCGGCGGCGGAGCCGCCGCCGCCGCGGCCGGCACGGCCGCCGCCGCCGCGGCGGCGGCTGCCGCCGCCGCCGCGGCCGCCGTTCGCCCCGCGCGGGCGTCGGGCGTGCACGGCGCCCCCGTCTCTGGGGCCGTCGTAGGGACGCTGAAGCCGCCGCCGCCGCCGCCGCCGCCGGCGAAAGCGGGCGATGCGACGACGGGCGAGTCCCCAAGCGACGACGACTCCGCGCCCACCGGGTCCGTGAGGGGCTCCCCAGGCGTTAGGCTCCGCCGTACGGCCCGTACGGCATCCTGCGGCGTCCCCTCCGCCACGTGACTACGGATGTGGGGGAGGCCTGGCGGCGGGAGCCACAAGTCCTCCTCGCCCGCTGCCGGCGGCGGCGGCGGCTGCGCCGCCGCCGCCGCCGCCTCATGAGGGAAGCTCGTGGAGACGAGGGCTCCAAGGCTGGTGTGTCGGGGGACATTGGGAGACATAGGACATTGAGGGGGACAGTGAGAGGGGGACAGCGCTGGGGCCAATGGGGGGTGGAGGTGGTGCAACAACGTCGGAATGAAACGACGAGGACAAGGCGCAGGGGGCGGGGGGGGGTGGAGAAGGCACGGTCAGCGCCTGTGTTCATGGGCAGGCAGAGCAGGAGCGCATAGCACACCGATGCGTGACGGACGAGCGACGGCACGAGCGGACCCAACGTCCCCCCAACGTCCCCGCCTCCTCCCCCGCAAGCCCATCCCGGACAACCAACCATCTCCCGCTTCGTTTTCGTTCACCGCCATGCACCCTAGATGCACCCCTCCCCGCGGTTCATTTCGTTTCGTTCCGTTTCGTTTCGGTCGGATCAGTGTTTAGAGAAGAGATTATTACTACGCCGTGTTGGACGTCATGAACACCATATTCATTTCCGATTTCTCCCCTCCTCCGCGCCTGGTACGGCACCTGAGCACGCTGCCGAGGCCGAGACCCGTGGGACTCATCACCGTGGCGCCCGTCCCATGGGTCGATGCGGGACTCCAGGGAGGACTCAACACGCCCCCGCCGCCGCCGCCGCCGGCCGTCGGCGGCGTCGGCGTCATCGAGCTCCCCGCGGAGCTCTGCCGCGTCGCCGTGACGCTGGTGTACGGCACATTCGCGCCGCCGCCGCCGCCGCCGCCGCCGTCGCTGCCGCCGAAGATGGCGAAGGCGCTCGGCGCGGTGACGCCACCTCCGACTGGGCCGTGAGGTTGGTGCGGGGGGGGATGGGGATGACGAGGGTCGGCGGGCGGAGCAGCCCAGGGCAATAGCTGTGTGCCGTTGGCGACGGCCCGTGGGTCGGCGTCCACCACCTCAAGCTCCAGATGGAACCTGCACTCGCGCGCGCCGCCGTCCAGCCCCGCCACTGACCCTTGGGTCGCTGAGGCGCTGCCCGCCGGTCCGCCGATCCGAGCCGTCAACACCGCCCGCCCCCGCGGCCACGTGTCCGGATGGTACGGCGGCAAACCCCCGCCGCCGTCGCTAGCGCCGCCGCCCGCCGTCGCGGCCGCGGCGGCGGCGGCGGCCGCGGCCGCCGACGCAGCCGCCAACGCCGACCGAACGGTACGGACACCCGGTAACCTGTCGTACAGGCTCTCGTCCCGGTCCCGCCGACGAAGACCCCGCCGCCGCTCCTCGCCCGGCTGCCCGTCCTCCCCCGGGGTCACGCTCGACGACGGCTGTAGCTCCCCTTCGAATAACTCCTGCCGTACAGCCCGACTTCGCTGCTGTTGCTGTTGCTGCTGACGCTGCTGTTGTTGTGCCTGGCGCTGGTGTTGTTGCTCGTCCAGCTGGTTCCGGAGCTGCTCTGCGGCCTGGCGCTGGTGGTGGTGGTGGTCTCGGAGCACCTGGTCCACGAGGTCGCACAGCGGGACTGACAGTTGGCAGACCACCTTGCCGCGGGACCTGTACGACATAAGAGGGGTGGAGCGACGGGGCGGGGGAGGGAGGAGGAGGAGGAGGGGAGGAGGGGAGGAGGGGGCGGAGTGCAGCTCTGCGTTACGGCATGCTCGTGCATGTGCGTCGTGCTGCCAGTGCTTGGGCGGACACGCGGCGTGTGTATGGGTACGGTACGGTATGCCGTACGCCTCCCACTCCTTCCCCTGCCACCCCGCCACCCCCGCCTCCACCCCCCGTCCCCGCCGACATTGATCCGCCGCCCCCTCCCCCACCGCCCCCTCCTCCACCGCTCTCCCCATCCCCCGCCGCCCACAACCCCACCACCTCCGCCAGCACCGCCCAGCTCGTCCCGCAGCCACCTCCCCCTCCGCACCCGTATCTATCCCCACCACCCGCCCCCGCCCCCGCCATCCCTCCAGCTCCACCATCCCCCGCCGTCCCCGCCCCCGCCGCCCACAACCCCGCCGTCCCCGCCCCGCCGTCCCCGCTCCAGCCCCCGCCCCCCTCCCCGCCGCCCCCGCCCCCGCCCCCGCCCCCGCCGCCTCCACATTCTATGAGACGACTACCCCCAACGCCATGCAAGCCCACTACGCTGAGCAAAACGCCCGCCTCGCCCCCTGGAACCTGGCCTTCGATACCCACCTTCCCCCCGCCCACTACGCTGGTACCCTCAAGATGCACAAAAATCCCCCGTCCATGCGGTACCTCGCGTGCTCTCATGCCTGCCCGTCTACCCGCCTCAGCGACCTCGTTACTGCCATTCTACGCGCCGTCACGCCGCAATTCGAGGCTTATTGGCGTACCCAGCTGCCTGGCACCGAGCCCTGGCTGTGTTTCTCCTCCAAAGCCGTCATGCACCTCATCGCCGCCTACAACGCCCACGGTTACTCCCACGCCCGCGCCACTCCAGCGCAAGCCTACGACTTCGAACGGCTCTACACCAATCTTCCCCATGCCCTCCTGCGCAATGCGCTTCGGAACCTTGTCACTGCCGCCCTCGCCACCACCCCCTTTATTCGAGTCGCTACCACGGACCCGCCGCCGCACCGACCCCATGCCAAGCCCACCCACTCCGTGTCCTTCCACGCCAACCGTCCGGCGGGACCGCAAGTCCGAACCCACAACCGTACTACCACCCGTATCTTCCATTTGGACGACTTTGACATTCTTTTGGACTCCCTCCTCACCTCTACCTTCATTGCCTTTGGCCCAGCGCTGGTCCGCCAAGTTATTGGTATCCCCATGGGCATCTCCGCCTCCCCGTTCATCGCAAACCTGTTCCTCGCCTGGTACGAGTTTCGTTTCCTACGCCAACGCTTCCTGCCGACCGTCGACGCCACTGACAAACGCATCCTCACCCGCTTTCGGTACTCCCAACGCTACCTCGACGACCTCCTTTCCCTCAATAACCCATACCTCCGGGACCTTCTCTCCGTCAACGACACCCTACGTAACCTCCACGGCATCTACCCCGCTGAGCTCGGCGTCTCCCCCCAGAAGCACAACCATCTGCCCGCAGGCCACATGCCTTTCCTCGACGTTCTCCTCGTGCCCGACCCCATCGGCGACAACAGCCGGTATCAGACGCACTTGTACGACAAACGTGAACAACCGGCCTTCCAACGCGTCCGCCTCTCCCGCTTTGTGGCTCGAGATTCAAACGTCAACGAAGCCAGCAAACGCAACATCTTCACCGGCCAGTTCCATCGCCTTTTGCGCGTCATCACCTCCGTCGACAACTTCTGCATCGAGATTGCCCACCTCATCCGCGCCCTCGAAGCCCAAGGATATGCCCGGCAGCAAATGCTGGCACGCCTCCATTCCCTGCTCAATGCCGCTCCCCACGCATTCTACTTCGCCCGGCGGACTACCCATCCTGACATCGTCGCGGTCGTACGCCGCCACCTTGCCGGCCCCGCCCCCTCCACCGCTAACCACTGATATCCACTGAGCGACCCACATCCCACGTGTAACCACAACGTCACAACCTCCACGCGTTCCGCGGGGTATCACATGATGCCGGGCAGTCAACTCGGCCCTTTCCCACGGCCATATCTATATTCGCCCACCCACCGGCTGAACCCCGCAACGCACTCCATCGCCTCCCCCACCTCTCCCACTCTGCCGGCCTTTCCAACCCCACCCACAACGCTTGGACCGGTGCCCCGCATGCATACGGGCATCCCGTCCGTGACCGGGATCGGTGGGGAGCCAACCTTTCCTCTGGCCCGCTACCCGGATCACACCCGCATTGTCCGCACATGTGTCATTACCCCACCGGCCCCTGGTACACTGGCGTCCCTTCCGTACACTACCGTACGGCACCCATGCCGCGTTCGTACGCGTCCCTGCCTACAAATCCCTCCTTCCCCGCTTCTCATCCGTAGCCGCGCCACCACCATAGTAACCTGTTTGCTTTCATCCTGTTTGCTTTCACCTTGTTTAGTTACTGTATTTTTTCTTGCTCCCTTCCACTTTGCCTCACAACTTGCTTCCTTCCGCGTTCCCGCATGATGGACGACCGACGCTGCTTCCGTGGGGGCCGTCACCATACATTCGTCATACATTTCACAGGTCGGTAAATAATCCGTTTGCGTGCGTCGTGCGTCTCCGTATTTAGTATTTGCGGTATGATTTGCCTTGCGGTGGTGGCGCGGCTGCCTTGTCCGCGCGCCTGCATATGGTAAGTTTTTTCCTCGCAGGTTCTATGGTAAGTATATTGATACCTGGGATCGGGCGGGCGGGCGGGTTGCAATTCTAAACACACCACGATGTCGTGTTGTCATGCGGTTGGTTGCCGCGAAGCATGAGAGCGCGCGCAAGTGGCTTACGAACCAAGGTGCCGGTGACACACACACACACACACTGGCTGAGCCGCCACAGGGGGTACAGCAAGGGGTTTGGGACATCGTTGCCCTAGCGGCGCTGACGGCCATGGAGCGGGCGAGGGTGGGGTTACGTGCAGCGACCCTCCACGGCGGCGCACAGCCCGTGCCGGGGGCGCCGGCTGCCCCGTCGCCGGTTGATGTAGCTAAGGCGCGCGCAGTCATGGAGTTCTGGCAGCGGGTGGCCAGTTTCGCAGAACTGGGCCGACCGCGACGGGGATGGGAGGGGGTGGGACCGGACCACCCAATCCTATCGGTGGTGGACGGCCGGATCCGCTGCGTGCAGCCAGTAGACGTAGACTCGTGATGGATAGATAGCAGCGCGAGACGCTAGGGGGTAGGGATTGGGACTAGGGAAGCCCACTTCCGGGCACGATGGGGATCCGAGGGTGCCCGAGGAGGGTCGGGCCCGACCAGTGGGAGTTGGCAGCGAGCGGGACGTGTAGGCGAGGGCCGCTTGCGACGGGAAGGGGTGTACGACAGGGAAGCTTGCGTGGTGATGTGCTGCCTTGTGCAAACCATAGCCCCATCATGGAGCACCCGACTGCATACCCGGACCCAGCAAGGCCTGACGCGTGCGAGCCGCCTCGCTCTGGCTCAGCTGGGCAGGCAGGCCTGCCGAAGGGTGCAACCCTAGCTATTACGATTAGGTTAGGACGCGGGACCAGGCTAGTTTTACCGCACCAAGCAGGGGCGCGCCTCCGAAACGCGCCCTGGGTGCTGCAAGGACTTGAGGAGGTTGAACAGCGGACTGCGAGGCGCAGACCGCCCGGGATGGGCCTTCGCCCACTCCCTTGAGGGGGCACAGCGGTCACCGATCCTCGGGGATCTGGCACGCGCCCTAGGTTGAGAGCGAGGGGACAGAGGCCCCTTACGCCCCTTTCCCCCGTATCCGGGGAAAGTGCTTCGGCGGTCTCCCGTATGGGGCGGGTTAGCGCCCCCGGCCAGTGTCGGCCCGGCAGATATGTAACGATTCACACACACACACACACACACACACACACACGTCATAAATTTTACAGGTCGGTAACCAATCCGTTTGCGTGCGTCGTGCGTCTCCGTATTTAGTATTTGCGGTATGATTTGCCTTGCGGTGGTGGCGCGGCTGCCTTGTCCGCGCGCCTGCATCTGGTAAGTTTTTCCTCGCAGGTTCTATGGTAAGTATATTGCCACCTGGGATCGGGCGGGCGGGCGGGTTGCAATTCTAAACACACACACACACACACACACACACACACACACACACACACACACACACACGGTGGTCGCCGAGGCACTGGAGCCACGCGCGCGTGTTACGACGCGCGTTCAGGGAGTGATCAGCCCCGCCAACCCGACACCCAACCCCATCGTGGCGGCCATCCTTGCGCAGCGCGCCAGCTTCTTGTCAGCCGTCGACCACCGCGAGCTTTTCGCGTCCCCGCTGCAGCCGTGGCGGGTCGTCTACGTGGTGTCTTTCTTGGACGCGCCACACCTGGGTTTCTCCCGCCCGCGTGCCCCCGGCGCCTGTTCTTGCCCTTGCGTCTGTTGTTGCCCCTGCGCCGGTGGTTGCCCCCGCTGCCCCTGCGCCTGTTATTGCCCCCGGTTGCCCCCCACCCGCCGCCCAACTGCATCCCCGGCGCGCAGCATGCATTTGCGCGCTTGGGCTTCCGGCGTAGTGGGGAGCTCTGTGAGAGTCCGCACGCCGGCAGTCCGCAGCATCTGCTATTAGTTCTTTGCCCCTGCGCTGTGACGGCCGTTGACCGCGTTCGTACCCGGCACATCACTGCAAATTCGGCACCCGCATCTTTGCATTCCATTTGGTTTGCTCGTTTTTTCCTTCTTACTAACAACTTTTAGGACCGTCGCGCTCACGTGTGTCCCTGTCTTGCCATCCGCCTTGCATGTCCTCCGACTTCGCTTCGCTAACCACTGACGGTGCTGCTTCGCTTGGTGCTCCCGTTTCTGCATTCAGGTCAGTATCTTTTCCTTCTGCACGGGCTGGGCCGGTTGTGCCGGGCACTTGCTTGCTGTCGGCATTGCACGCGCTGTTGACGCATACGCCCTTGCTTTTGCTGCACCTTAGGATCAGTAGGTAGCTTAGTAGAGTTTTCATCTGCATTAGCCTACGACGTCATAGCCGCTGCTTCTGCTGGCGTCCCGGCGCCCACCGGCGCTCGACAACGATACGGGGCGCTGCAGCATCACGGCCTACACCACCTTGGGACTCCTTCTGGACGACATATTTCGCCCTGGCATATTGGTAACTCTGGTCTCGGTCTCAGTCGTCGGTTGCATTGCTGGACACGGGTCTGCTTATTCGCGGCTCAGCTTTTCTCTTTGATAACACACACACACACACACACACACACACACACACACACACACACACACACACACACACACACAGGGCCGCTCGCGACAGGAAGGGGTGTACGACAGGGGTGTACGACAGGGAAGCTTGCGTGGTGATGTGCTGCCTTGTGCAAACCATAGCCCCATCATGGAGCACCCGACTGCATACCCGGACCCAGCAAGGCCTGACGCGTGCGAGACGCCCCGCTGTGACTCAGCTGGACGGGCAGGCCTGCCGGAGGGTGCAACCCTAGCTAGTACGAGTAGGTTGGGACGCGGGACCAGGCTAGTTTTACCGCACCAAGCAGGGGCGCGCCTCCGAAACGCGCCCTGGGTGCTGCAAGGACTTGAGGAGGTTGAACAGCGGACTGCGAGGCGCAGACCGCCCGGGATGGGCCTTCGCCCACTCCCTTGAGAGGGCACAGCGGTCACCGATCCTCGGGGATCGGGCACGCGCCCTTGGTTGAGAGCGAGGGGACAGAGGCCCCTTACGCTTCTTTCCCCCGTATCCGGGGGAAAGTGCTTCGGCGGTCTCCCGTATGGGGCGGGTTAGCGCCCCCGGCCAGTGTCGGCCCGGCAGATATGTAACGATTCACACACACACACACACACACACACATTCAGGTCAGTATCTTTTCCTTCTGCACGGGCTGGGACGGTTGTGCCGGGCACTTGCTTGCTGTCGGCATTGCACGCGCTGTTGACGCATACGCCCTTGCATTTGCTGCACCTTAGGATCAGTAGGTAGCTTAGTAGAGTTTTCGTCTGCATTAGCCTACGACGTCATAGCCGCTGCTTCTGCTGGCGTCACGGCGCCCACCGGCGCTCGACAACGCTACGGGGCGCTGCAGCATCACGGCCTACACCGCCTTGGGACTCCTTATGGTCGACATACTTCGCCCTGGCATATTGGTAACTCTGGTCTCGGTCTCAGTCGTCGGTTGCATTGCTGGACACGGGTCTGCTTATTCGCGGCTCAGCTTTTCTCCTTGATAACACACACACACACACACACACAGCTATTACGATTAGGTTGGGACGCGGGACCAGGCTAGTTTTACCGCACCAAGCAGGGGCGCGCCTCCGAAACGCGCCCTGGGTGCTGCAAGGACTTGAGGAGGTTGAACAGCGGACTGCGAGGCGCAGACCGCCCGGGATGGGCCTTCGCCCACTCCCTTGAGGGGGCACAGCGGTCACCGATCCTCGGGGATCGGGCACGCGCCCTAGGTTGAGAGCGAGGGGACAGAGGCCCCTTACGCCCCTTTCCCCCGTATCCGGGGGAAAGTGCTTCGGCGGTCTCCCGTATGGGGCGGGTTAGCGCCCCCGGCCAGTGTCGGCCCGGCAGATATGTAACGATTCACACACACACACACACACACACACACACACATATATCGACTACTACGCCCTCACCGGTCACTTCCGTCAAGGTTTTCCGGTAATTCGGGCGGGTTTCGGGTATCCTCTGTCTCCGTCGCCAACATCGGCTATTGCGCTGGACTTGGCTTCTCGCGGCTCAGTTCTCTTGTACACACACACACACACTGGGCGGGTTTCATTTCTCACACACACACTCCTGTTCTGCTAGCCTAAAACACACACACACCAGTCGGCGGTACGGCAAAACGGGGCGCCGTCGTACGGCACGCAGCTGGAGGGTCGAATCCCCTACCGTGCAGTCAGTATGCGGTACCGTACCTGCTGTCATTGCTGCCGTACAGCTCGATATCCAGGGGCGCGTTCCGTATGGGCCGCAGCGCGGCGATGACGAACGTCTCGTCCCACCGTACGGCACCTCCCGACACGGGAACCAGCCGGCTGGTGTGGTACTGCCCCTCGCATGAAACCTGCGGCGGCGGCGGCGGCGGCGGCGGGGGCGGCGGCGGCGGCGGGGGCGGCGGCGGCGGGGGTGGAGGCGGCGGCGGGGGTGGAAGCGGCAGTGCTTACCTGCAGGGCCGATGAAGGGAAGACGGCCGCGGTGGGCCCCGTACCGTACGTGTCGTGAGTTACTCGTAAGAGTTACCCCTAGGCCTCTATGCCGCATGCCGGCAGCGGCAGAGCGATAACCCGCGTTGAACACGGCGGCTGTCGGTACCCCGAGCTGAGCCCTTACCTTGCACCAAAAGAAGTTGGAGAGGCGGCGGTTGTCTACAACCGCAAAGCCGTTGCTTTCCAGTAACGACATCACCGCTTCCGCGGCCGCGTGGTCCATCCCCCGGACGGCCCCGCCGCCTCCGCCGCCGCCTCCACCTCCGCCGCCTCCGCCCCCGCTGGTACTGCCGCCGTCTATTTCATGGCTGTGAAGCATTTCCAAGGACCTCCGTCGCGCCGTACTCGTCCCCCACACGGCCCCCGCCGCCGTCGGGCCCCCTGCAGCCGACGGCGTCGGCGGCGCCGCCGAGTCGCACTGCTGGTCTGGCCGCGGCAGCGGCGGCAGCGGCCGCGACCCTGCCGCCGCCGCCGCCGCCGCCGTCGCCCCCGTCGCCGCCGCCGCCCCCGTCGCGCCCGCCCGGTTCTTGCTGTGCTGCTCCTTCAGCCGACTGATGAACGCGCCCAAGTGACCCATGGTTCGGTCCATCTGCGCCTGGATCTTCGCGCCAAAATCCTGCAGGTGCCCCTGCAGACCGGCTGCCGTACCGCCGCCACCTGTCGTACCGACGCCGTGCTGCAGGTGGTGGTGGTGGTGGTGATGGTGGTGATGTGGGTGATGGGAGGCGTGGCCGGGGGTGGAGCTCCGGCTGGGGAGGCCGTCCTTGGCGCCGCGACCCAGGCCCGAGGCTGCGATCAGCCGCACCCTGCGGCAGTAGCAGCAGTAGCGCCAGTAGGGCAGTAGCACCAGTAGCACCAGTAGGGGCCAGTAGGGGCAGCAGCAGCAACAACAGCAGCAGCAGGAGCAGCTTTGAACGTGGGCCCCAACCAGTCCGGGGCGGGGGTCTAATACCGCAGGTCCGCAGCCACGAGCCCCACGGCGGCGGCACTGCTCACAGCAGCTTTACGGAACACGCTGCCGGGCCCTACGGCGCCTCCCTCCCTCCCTCCCTCCCTCCCTCCCTCCCTCCCTCCCTCCCTCCCTCCCTCCCTCCCTCCACGCCCCCGCCCCGCCCCCGCCCTCAGCCCCGCCCCTCACCTCACCTCACCTGAGGAACACGACGCAGGGCTCCAGGTAGGCCCCCCCCGCCGGCCCCCGCACCACCGCCCCGGGCAGCAGTCGGGTGGTGTCCAGCAGCAGCCGTGGGACCAGCTCGGGGGGCAGGTGGCGGGCCACCTCTGAGGGGAGGAGAAGGGGAGGGGATAGGAAATGGGTAGAAGACATTTCAAACTGCGCTGCTGCCAGAGCGACGATTTGACTGGAACACATTAGTAAAGTACCACAGACACACACACACGGGTTTCTTCTCTAAACACACGCACACACCCCGAAAATGTCGCTCCCTCCCCTCTCAAACCCGCATAAGCGGGGTGTCGCCAACCCCCCCTCCCCTCCCGGCGACGCACCCGCCTCCGAGTCTGACGGCTGCAGCAGCATGCTGAGCGCCAGCACACCCAGCACCGGCACCGGGGCCGCGGAGCCGCCTGCGCCGCCGGAAGCCCGGCCTAAGCCGCCGCCACCGCCACCGCCACCGCCGCCCCTGCCCCTTGCCCCGCCGCCGCCCTGCCCCTGCGGCTGCATAAGCGGCAGCCGCACCTCCAGACAACGACCCGACAGCAGCAGCGCCTGTCCCTCCGCGTCAAGGCAGATTTCCGCCTACGGATGTGCGGCGGGTTTGTACGGCAGGTATGTACGGCAGGCGTGAAGGCACTCCACTTCGGCCGGTTGGGTGAAAGGGTGGCAGACGCAGGGCCAAGCGTTTCAACACACATCTACGGGGCGGTTTGACGACAGCCGCATGTGTATGTGAACATCTTTTTCTCTCCTCGGCGCCTCCTTGGCCCCGCCTCGTGGTGCCGCCGACATCCCGCCCTCCCTCCTCCCTCCTCAACCACTTTGCCCTCCTTCCTCACCCGCCCACCCGCCCTCCGCCCTCTTCACCCACTTTGCCCTCCTTCCTCACCCGCCCACCCGCCCTCCGCCCTCCTCACCCACTTTGCCCTCCTTCCTCCCTCCGCCCTCCCTCCCTCCGCCCTCCTCACCCACCTGCGCGTACAGCGTCTCCGAGGCCCCCCACCTGCCTCCCCCCCGCTGGCCCCACAGCTCCGCCCCCACCACCAGATCCGAAACCAGCAGGCAGTCCTCCGTCAACACAAACATCTCAGCGCCCAGGGACGGCGCCCAGCTCAACAGCTGACCGGAGCCCAGCAGGCCGCCGCCGCCGCCGCCGCCGCCGCAGCCCCCGCCGCCGCCGCCGCCGCTGGCGGCGCCATAAGGGGCCCCAGCGGCGGGCGGTTGGCTCCCCGCGGTGCCGCCCCCGGTGCGGTTCTTGCGGACTGCTGGCACGCTCCGTGTGGAGGCCCTGGACTCGGACACAAGGAGGAGGGAGGGTGGGGAGGTTAAATTGAAAAAAGAAATAAACCCGAAGAACGAACCCGGGAGGGGGGAGGAGAGGGGGGTATACAGGACATTGGTAGACATATTCAAGCTGCGGTGGTAGACATATTCAAGCTGCGGTGTTGCGAGAGCAAAGGTCCGATAAAGACTCGACAACAAAACTGCTGCAGGAAGAGGGGGAGGTCGGCCGCCGGATCGCCGCCGTCCGGCAACCCGGCGGCGGACATTGGGTCGGGTGTTGGGAGGTGCCTGGGGTGTGGGGATGTGCGGTGTGTCATGGAGGGGGTTGGAGGAGGGGTGTGTGGGTGGGTGGGTGTGGGTCGCGGGTTTCAGGTTGCCGAGCGGAGCAGAGGTTGACAGGCGGGAGGCGGGGTCTGGGGGCCGGGCCCAGGGGGACAGTGTGGGGGGCACTTGCTTGTAGGCACTCGAGGGATGTGCAGCTCTAAGGGTCATCTGAGGGCGCAGTCGAGGGTTGTTGGACAGCCGGGGCAAATGGCCGCCGCGCTTCCCCTGCAGCGGGCATGTGTCTGGCGGCGGGCTGTACAGGGCAGTATTACCGTGTCCCGTGGCGACGGGATGCGCTGCAGCTCGTGTGATGAAAAGCAATGGACACGACGGCAGAGGAAGTCGGTTGAATTTTGAATTGTTTGTTTTTCACATGCACCGCGACTCCCGTGTCCCGGGCGCACAACGCTTACCGGAAGGGTCCAGCGACCAGGGTGACGTAACCTGACTGCAACGCCGAGGACTCAGGCTGGTCCCATCCAATTTCCGCTTTGTAAACCTGCAGAGTGCCAGCGGGAATTCAATAAAGGACCTAACCTCAGCGGCCGTCCTTGCTGCCGGTGCAATTTCAGTTGGACCACGCACCGTGACAAGCAGTTTGCGTTGCTGAAACGGATGCGCCATGCCTTGCTTTCGTATGGAATTTTCGAGGCAGGCTACGCTCCGGCTAATCAGGTACAAAGTTTGTTGCCGTCAAAAGGGTTTGCCGCGAAGCCTTCCATGACCCAATTCCTTCGTTTTACAATCAACATTTATACAGTTCGCATAATTTTGCAAGGTGAAATGTAAGTGCACTACGCAGTAGGCTGCCGTTGCAGTTGATCCGGGTTTTGGATGACGGACGAGAACCTGCATGACAAAACCCAATGATTGATGTTCTGTGCAGCTATGCGTTTACATCGAATATTGTCGGCGTCGGGACGATACAATTGTTTCCCTATCGTACGGATTCGCTCGTACAAAACCGAGAACCAGAGCGGAGTTCCCACCCAATCAGCGCAGCATCGACACTTCTGGTCATATTGCTAACCTTGCATCGTCTTCGCATCTGCCACGCCATCTGCCTCTCGATTCCTCGATTCCCTACAACTCCTCGTGCCAGTCGGGCGCTGCTGCCGCCTGTCCGTGTCGTTCTCCACAGATCGGCACCTGTCACGGGGACCTCGGGAAGTCGGGCCACCACTCCTCGCCGCCCCCGCCAAGGCGTCGTCCTCGCTTCTCGACCAACCCCCTGCGAGCTGCGCCACGGCTGCGGGCCACGGCTGCAGGCCAATCACAAGTCAGCATGCGCGCCGATCCACGACAGCCGGGCCTGATCCAGCCCCTCGAAGAAGCGCAGCAGCCGAACCTCCCCACCCCGCCCGCGACCAGCCACTGTCTCCACCTCTTCGTCGCTTCCGCCGCTGGCCCGCGCCTCGCTGCAGCGCCCGCCACGGTCCCCGCGACTGCATCGCTGCGATCCGGCGCCCCACAGAAACGCCACCAGGAGCGACCCGAGCACGCCAAGCCACCCCAGCACAGGCACCCCCCAGCACCTTCCCACAGCCCCGCCCGTACAGGGGCTACTGTGCCCGCGGGACGCCGCGCCGCCGCAGCCGCTCCCAGCAGCGGCCGCCACTGACGGCCGCCGGCGGCGGCGGAGCGCGTCTTCGCGCTCGTGAGGGAGCGCTGGTGCGGCCTCGCCCCCGCCGCTGGGACCCAGACGGCCGCTCCGGCCCGGCTCGGCCGGCTCATCCGGGATGTCGGACCGCTCTGCAAGCGCGGCCCCACATCCGGGCCGCGCCTCAGGGTGCAGACCCTGTCCTTGGTGTTGCTGCTGCTGGTGGTGGTGCTCGTGCGCTGGCTGGTTCCCCACTTCGCCGCTCGTTGCCGCCGCCGCCGCCGCCGGAGGCTGCTGCGGCGGCTGCGGCAACAACGTCGCCGCCAGCCGCGCCGCCGCCCGGCGACGCAGCGCCGCCAGCGCGCCCGCGTGCCACTGGTACGACAGCACGCACCGTACAAAGTCCCAGTACGACAGGTCCGGCCAGAGCGTGCTCAGGTAGCAGAGGTGCGCGTGGGAGGCCTGCCAGAGCAGAAAGTCGGACAGCCGGGTCTCCCCCGAGGTGCGGATCAGCAAGTCGACGGGCGGGCAGGTCGGGCCCGTGCGCAGGGAGCCGTGAAGCGCCTCGGGCGTCACGTCCTGGGGTTGCAGCACGCCTGTGCGTACGGCAGCCTGCAGCTCGTGTACGGCGTTGACGGATTCCTCGCTGGCGCTGCGGGATGGGGAAGCGGGCGTGGGGGGTCCGAGCGCGGGTACAGTCGGTAACGGTCAGACCGTGGATGCGCGCGCGCCCGCGCGGGGGTTCCAGACCGTTGTCGGTTGGTTGCTACCGTTGTTGCCTGGATTGACGGCAGGTGCGGCCGTCGGCCGCCTTGGGGCCCCACCAGATCGGTCTAAGGGTTGCGATGACAGGGCCTGGGAGCCGTTTTGGAAAGCGCGCCTCTGAGCGACGCCAGAAGACATCGTCACTGTGCCCCCCTGGTGGCAGGGGGGGTCACCTCACGGCGGTCACAAAAAAGGGTGCGCTGAGCCGCTGACTGGGCAACGCAGGGGGACTCCGGACTCGGGCGGGCAGGGGGGCCGCGTCCCGCCCCTCCCCCCTGCACGCGGATGCTCCGGGCCGGGCGCGAGTCGCCAAGTGTACACCGGCGGTCCTGCGCTGTGTGCCCCGCCTGATTCTGTGTCGATCGGTGTGAAGTGTCCTTTAATTTCAAACAGCTCGCTGCCGAGCGCTCCATCCGCACCGGCACCAGGCCATGCGACGTAAGCATGTAACCGCATCGGCTGCAGTGGGGTGTCAATGGACTGGCATGGGGATTAACGGGCGTGGGTGGCATCGGGGTGCTGTGGCAGGGTCGCGCCGGAAGTGCCGGGCGCCCCGGCTGCAGGCAGGCTACCGGTCACCGGTAACCAGCAGCCAGCAGATTGGGTTCAGCCCTGTTCGGCTCACGTGTAGGAGAAGCAGACGTTGAGGGCGGCCCGCCGATTGTGGAGTGCGGCGGTCCCGCGCATCAGGCGCGCGGCGGCCCCCTGCACGGCCGGCGGCGGCAGCTCCAGGTCCCCCACGATGGCCATCTGGATGCCCTCCCTCTCCGCCAGGCCGTTGTCCTGCAGGGTACGGGAATAGATTGACTAATTCACCACACGGTACCAGCCGGGGTCCACTATTACATCACATTAACAATAAAACACGGTACAGGAGCCGCTTATCCCAGGGAGGAGCCGTAGCCGTAGCCGTCGTAGCGTGTTGCAACTGATTTGTCGGCTGTCACCGATGACACGTGGCGCCGGCTTCGGCTCGCACCGGATGACCCCCGGGGCCCGCAGTCCCGCGTATCGTTATCATGCGGAGGTGTACAGATGGGTGGGTGCGGTGGCAGCGCTCGCCGTATGATGTCGTCGTTCGAGGCCCCGGACCAGCGGGTGGTGTCACACAGTGTCGCACCGATCGCCGGGGCCGATGGCCCTGGCGCCATGTTCTTGTTCGTGCGTGGACCTACCTGCGCCAGCTCGATGTACTTCTCCTCGGCGAGCCGCATCAGGGAGGCCACTTCGTCGGGAGAGCGCTTGAAGTTGTCAATGCTGAACGCATAGACCGTTATGTGTTTCACGCCCAGCTCGATACACCAGTGGATTACGTCCACCATCTGCAACACCAACACGAGCCGGTGGACGGTGGATAACGCACAGCATCTCAAGGTAGTGTGATGCTTGCCTTCCCGTAGCCATGCGTATGCCCGGTCGCCTTGTCCATGTGCTGTCGCACCGCATACCGACGGTTGCCATCCATGACGAAGGCAACGTGCACGGGCACTACCCCAATGAAATAAAGCACTAGCTGGAAGGCTCGCCGCAGCCATATTGTAATAATCTGTATAACTGAGAAATTGGACATTGCAACAAGCAGCCCGTGCTCCTCGAACAAGGCTGCGAGCTGTCGCTTGGCGCATATACTGAGTACCAATAGAAGGCACGCAATTAAGAAAGCATCTTCAATTTAAGAATGGACGATAATATTCCGCAAAGTTTTACATGAAGCGGTGGGGTACTCTACCGATGCATCCACAAAGCGCGGGTTATAATCGCATTGCAGATGGAAAGAACCACTGAAAAAATGTCACCTATCCCCGCCCAGCGAATTATCTTCGACCACGATTGTACGGGGTTGACTGTCCCGTACAATAGCCCATACGTACAACCAAACCAGGTCTGGTTAGGTTGCTAGCTAAGTCGCCAATGCAGCGACCGATAATACAGCGCGCCCCCGCTGGAGCGTTCAGAGCGCTTCAAGAGCACTGATACCCATTCGCAGCTCCCCCTGGGGGCCAGGGCAGACCGTAATAGCGACACACCGCCCCAACTGCAAGACGATGGCCGCAGAGCACCGCGACACACAATCTTTACCACGCCTTCACGTGAGGTCCCCGGACGGAACACTTCGCATCCCTTACATCCATTGCGAGTACCGACACAACTGTTGAGAAGCCGTCAGGATTGGACCAAGAACGAACAAGTCCCCAACACGCGAACTGCTGGGGCAGAGCCCTTTACTGCGCCTTGGGCTTGGGAGCCGGCTTCGGGTAGGCTGGCAGAAGCAAGTAGCAGTTCATCGCCGACGCCACCACGCCCAAGAAGCCAACCGTGCGCGGCTTCAGGGGCAGCAGTTGCAGCAGGCCCGCCGCGAGAGCAGCCTGCAAGTGGAATATAGGCAGGCAAATGCGTCCAAGTTTATCAAGTGAGCGCCCAAGGGGAACTTGGGCAAGGGAGCTTAGCAGTGCCAAGGCGATTTCACGAACAGGGGTTACCGAGAAAACACGCCAGGCGAGAACGTCAGTCGCAACACTAACCTTTCGTGTCGTCCTTGTTGCAGGAACTGCCAGCGATGCGGTCATGTGACTAGCACGCCGATCCGATGGCCTCAACCATCCGAGGACCCGACCCAAGAGCCCTTTGAACCCACCTGGAACAAAGCGTGGATGAGGACGAAGAGGCGCTGGTTGATCTGCTTTTTGACCTCCTCGACGCGCTTGCCGTACTCCTCTTCCGTCTCACCCTCTTTGCGCACCACGCTTTGCGCCGCAATCTGCCAGCTCTCGCCAACAACCGTACAAACCGACCCAAGCGCCCACGACCACAGCGACAGCTTCTGGTACCTGTGACACATTCCAACAAATCGCCTTAAGACGGACTGCCCGATGCTGCATTGTGAACCTAAACTTGTGCAAACCTTGGTTGCCATGGTCAGCTACAGGCAACCCATTTGCGATACGCTGACCCTGGAGCGGACGTGATTGCCCGCGCATCGGGCGATATCATCGCGCTTTCAACCCAAATCAAGCTCAGGTAAGGCAAACCAGGCGGTAGAGTAAGGACTTCACATACACAACAGGCAAGGCGGCTGGTCCTAACGCACAATTGCGCGCCTGCGCTTGACCATCTTCCACCGCACGAGGCACCGCATCATGCCCGGTGTGATGTGATACTCACCGCTCCCCGATCTTCTTGTCCTGGATGAGGCCAATCTGGTGCGCCCAGACCACGTGGTCAGCGCCGAAGTACACTGCCATGAGCGCCGCCTTGACCTGTCCCATACATACCAAGTACACACCCGCTCATCTGGATGACGCATGCAAAGGTGTCCGGTCACACCATCCAGGTGCAACATTCCATGCAGGCCATCAGGTAGTGACCTCGCGCTTCGTAAGGATGCGTTCAGGGTCCAGCGCATTGAGACGAGCCATGTACGACTAATCGTGATCGGAAGTAGGAAACCACCACATTTCACCAACAACGCGATCGGATGCGCCCCCGGCTTGAGAATGCCGCGACCAAGGTTTTCGACAAGTGCGCACTAGGCTTGGATCAAGGCGATGCACGCCGTCTTTAGACCTGGGTACACCGCTCTGTGGGTACACCTTGAGCGACAAGCGTCAGAGTACAGATTCCAAAACCCTAACAGACCCTAAGACGTGCGTGTGCCTCATTTGGGTTCTTCTTTCAGGTGTCAATGCGCGCAGAAAGGGGCCCGGGACCGCAGCATCAATCAAGGCCTTACCTTGTTGATGGCCTCGAGGAGCATCGGCTGCTTCCCCGTGAAGCCCGGCGCGATGAGCAATGGTGTCACGAGCTCAAGCGGCTGCACAATTGAATGAAAGAACTTTCAGGGACGTTCCCTCGATGAACGTGCTTTGCGACCTTCTACCCACCCGCATGACACGGAAGACCTTGCGCGCCGCTGTCACGGAAGCCTGGATCTTCTTGATATTGCCCGGCTCCCCGGCAGAAATGAACATGCAGGCATACTGCAAAAATAACGAGGCACCGATAAGACACACCAAGCCACCGAGACATTTTCGAAACAGGAAAGCTCGTTACCTGTATAAGAGCCGTGAGCTTATCCTTTCCATCTGCCTTGTCACAGAAGCCCTTGATAACCTGTATATGTGAAGCCCAATCCTTCAACAAAGTAGTTCCACTGAAATGTAGCGGCACAGTTGGCGCGCAAACCTACGTTGAGGTGTTCAGCGTAACTTGGAGCCATACTTCTACCGCAATTGCTCGCTTACGGGATAGCCAAGCGCAGCAAACCCTGTCGGCCGTTGTGTTTTGAAGTTACGCGGCTTCCAAACTAATTGTATTACAGCTCAGCTACCTTGACAACAATCCACGCAAGAATACGATGACCAGAATGAAGAAATCAGTGTTATAGATGGGCATGGTGGGGGGTATGACTGAAAACGTAAACCCCGCTGCCGTACGACGGCGGTTGCGTCTCGCTGCTTGCGTGGAGAGCAGGTGTCGTTACACACGGCGGATGGCATGTCCGTATCCATGTCGGATTGATATTCTTTATTGTTTCCTCGTCCATTAAAGCTGGTAGGCCCGCAACGCTGTAAACCCTAGCGTCATCGAATACGAGAGTTCGGCTTTCAAAACGTGACTGCAGTCACACCAATTACGTCTGGTCCTTCTATAATGTATCTTGATAATCCACCGCTGTCAACAGCAACAAAACATGTGTCATTCATCGCAAAATATCAACTTGTAATCACCCAACCACCTCGAACTCTCAGCGTCCCGGGATAGGGGCGCGCTTGCCCACGAAGTACTGCTCCACCATCAGGCCGTTTTTGGCGATAACGACCCACTGGCGGCATTGTATCCTCTCGCCGTTGTCGAGCAAGTGCACGAGCTCGTAGCCGACGTGCGTCACCGTGCCGGACATGTCAAAGCTCTCGCACCTGCACACGCAGCCACAGGAGGCAAAGCACATCTCCTCAACACGCAGCTCACAAAGTGGGCAAGGCACGAGCACAAGCCATGCTCACTTTAGTAAGGGTCGACATTTCCGTCGTCGCAGGCAAACCTACGCTTTCCAAAAAGCCGCGCTCGGACGCAACCCATTTTGGACACTGGGCAGTGCAGGCCAGCCGAGAGCCGACCCTTCCCCCTTCCCGAGCTTACACGAGCAGCACGTCGCCGTTCGCGAGGCAGAACATGCGGGTGACGCTCGTCCCCGGCTTGACGTCGCGGCGCAGCAGCATCGTGTGCGTGCTGTGGTCCTTGTGGTAGCGCTCCTCGTGCGTCATCTTGACGCCCAGGGGCAGCGTCAGCCGCGCCTTGAGCACAATATCCGTGTCGGTCTCCCGGAGCTGCATGGAACGTCGAGGACGCACGCACACACGCACCCGGCGGATCACGAGTAGTCACGAGTAGGCAGAGGCAGGGACCGCTGGGTCAAACCATGGGGGGTCAGACCATGGACACGTAAGGGCGTGTTTCCACGAGGGGGTTTGCGTTGTGCGGGGGCTTCCAAGGCTTCAAACGGTCTGTCGCAGAATCGAACGGTCCACCTTATACCGGTTACGAGAGACAACGGATTGTTGCAAGACGTAAGTGGGTGGCAGGGATGCCGGGGGAATGGCGCCGGTATGCGCGCACGGCGGATGCAAGACCCCGGGCCCCCGGCCCCGGCCCGGCCTGGCCTAGACGGGGCCGGCCCCGGAGTTCCCTCCAAGCCCAATGTACCCTCGCGGCGCTGTCTGCCGTCAGTCCCCGTCCCCCGACCTCACGCGCTTCCGGGTGTGTGTGTGCCCCGGGCGGGTTCCTTCCTGGGTTTGGTTTTTCTTTTCCCCTCAGCCCCCGACCTCGTTCTTACACCCCGTCCCCGCTCTCCGCGGCGACCCTCCCCGCTCCCCGCTCCCCGCGGCGACCCTCCCCGCTCCCCGCGGCGACCCTCCCCGCGCCCCGCGGCGACCCACCCCGCTCCCCGCCCCCCGCGGCGACCCACCCCGCTCCCCGCTCCCCGCGGCGACCCTCCCCGCTCCCCGCCCCCCGCGGCGACCCACCCCGCTCCCCGCGGCGACCCACCCCGCTCCCCGCTCCCCGCGGCGACCCTCCCCGCTCCCCGCCCCCCGCGGCGACCCACCCCGCTCCCCGCTCCCCGCGGCGACCCTCCCCGCTCCCCGCGGCGACCCACCAGGATGCCGCGGATACTCTCGTGCGCCGTGCGGGCGAGGCGGTTGCACCCTAGCGCCACGTCGATGGGCATGGGGAGGGGCGCCGACAGCTCGGGCACCTTGGCCCAGTAGCCGGCGATGCCGGTCGCCTTGGGCGACGGCACGAAGAGGGTGTCGGGGTCTGGCAGCAGGGCGCAGGACAGGGCGAGGCGGTCCGCGCGGGTCATTATTATCGATGTTACAGAGGGTCCGACACGCGGGTCATCGCGGGGTTGACGTCATTATTATTAAGAATGTTACAGCGGACCCCGTCCTGTTAAAACACATGCAAGCAAGCAATCACAGCTGGCGGGGTCGGTCGGTGTCGGTCGCACCGCCCACGCGGGCGCATCGCATCCGGACTCTTTTTTCTTGACCCTCCTGAAGTGGACGACAGGCTCTCCCTCAGGAGAGCGCCCTCAAGCAGCACGTACTGAGAAGAGGTCTCACCCAGACCGGGGATGGGCTTCTCCGGGACCCAAGGGGGCCGCTCCCTCTCCAGCAGGCCGGCCGGTAGGGCCTTCACCACAGCCGCCTCCGCCGGGGCAGCCGTCAGCGCTCCCCGAGGAGTCGCCGCCGGCAGCGGCGACGACGGCGTCACCGACCTTGCCGCCGACACCGCCGCCGCCGCGTTGGCGGCGACGGCGGCGTCGATGGCCGCGGCGATCCGGCTGCCGCTGACGGCGCTGCTGGACGCGGACCCGGTGCGGTGCGGCGCCGCCAGTACGGGCGTGCTGAACTGGCCGGTCAGGTTGGTGTTGTCGGGGGACCAGTCGGGGGCCGGCGGCGTCACGCGCCGGGTGGCCGGCGGCGGCGTCGCCGGCGTCGCCGGGACCTGCATTCCAGACGATGCACATGCACAAGGGAAACCTTGTTCCGCGCCGTGGTACCTATTGGATAGTTCGTTAGTTATAGCCCTCCCTCCGCGCCACGCCACGACCGAAAAGGTGCGCAGCGAAAGCTGGTACGTCCAGCCTTGTAGGTGCGCGCGTGTGTGTGTGTGTGTGTGTTTTTGTGTGTGTGTGTGTGTGTGTGTGTGTGTGTGTGTATCGTGCGAGAGCAACCCGCCCGGACCTGCCCAGGCTGGGTATGTCTGGGCTGGTTCTGTTTGCCGCAACCCGCCCGGACCTGTGGCTGGCTCCCAGAGTCCACCACACTGGACTGGATGGCCACCCTACGTCCGTGAGGTCACCGTTCACCGCAAAAAGGCCTCCCGCTCCCTGCAACGACCCACCAGCTGCCCAGCGACCTGTGCCTGCTGCTGCTGCTGCTGCTGCTGTTGTGGCGGCGGCGGAGCCGCCTTGCCGCACTTCTGCGCCTCACGAATCTGCATCGACATCACGTCGGCGGCCGCCTTGGCGGCGGCCGCCGTGGCGGCGACGTACGGCCCCGGCCCGCCGTCGCCGCTGCGCTGGTGCGGGTGGAACGGGTGCGCGCCGCCGGCGCCGGCCGGGGCGTCGTCGTACTCCGCGGCGCCGGCGGGGCTGGACTGCCCGTGCGGCGGCAGCAGGTGGCCGCTGCCGAAGCAGGACGAGATGGAGAAGGTGGAGGCGACGCTCCGCGCGTCGTGCCAATCCTCCTCCGCGTCGCCTGTGTGTTTTTAAACGACGAATAAACCCGCCCGAAACCAGTAGTGCGTACTATTAGTGTGTATGAAAGAACTGCGTCACAAAATCCAGTCGTGTGCATGTGTGCATAATCCAGTCGTGTGCATGTGTTTGTTCGTCGGCAGGCAGAGCAGGAGTGCGCGACATGCAAATGGCGCAGCAGTGCCCCAAAACAAGCCCGCATGCGCGTATAACATGCCCAATGCCCGATCCGTACAGTGTGTATGTTTATTAGATAAGAGACCCGCCGGTGTATGTGTGCGTGTGTGTGTTTGCGTGTTATAGGGGTATCGCGTGCACGGTGCCACCGAACTGTCGCGTCGGCACGCTGTTGACGCACCCGAGGTACGGACGCTGTTGACGCTCTCGCGGCCCCGGATGAAGACGCGGTCCAGGGAGGCAAACCCGCCGGACCCGCCGCTCGCGGGCAACAGCCGCGGCGCCGGCGCCGGCGTGCGGCCGACGCTGCCGCCGCCGCCGGCGCCGCCCTCCATCGCCCTGTTGGACCCACCATCGGCCCCGCCGCCGCGGAGGACGCCGCCGTGGCGACTGGGCGACGAGGGATCGTCGCCGAACTGCTCGCTGCCGTACAGACCGTTGGTGGCGGGGGCGCCTGCAAGGACCGGGGCGGGGCCGGGCGGTGCGGTGGCCTGGAGTGCGACACGGGCGGTCACCGATAACCCCCGGAGGCTTTGCAACATGATGATCCATGGTTTATTCAAAAGGGGCCCCGCCGGATCGGGCTGCTAGGAGCCACGCCTAAGGAGCTGTTGCTGCTGATGCCGAAGAACTCCCCGAGGTCGCTCCCGTCCCCTCACTTTCCGTAAAAGGCGACCAAGCACCGGGTTGCCTGTCCAAGAGCACGGAGGGCTGGCTCAACCAACCAAGCCGCGCTCTGATGACCTCTAGGGACAGACACCCCGTCGTCGCCTCCTCCGCCCCCAAACGCTGTGGCCTTGGCTATTTCCCATCCCCTGCAGTACGGCACGTACGACGCTGCATCCGTACCTCGCTGCCACTGCGCGGGCGTGGTCAGGTAGCCCGTGTGGTCGTGCCTGCTCCGGTCCGAAGCCGCGCCCGCGGAGTCCTCCCGCGCCGGCAGCACACTGGTGGCCGTCTCGCCGCCGGCCGTGCCGCCGCTCCCAATGACTTCGTCCGCGCCGGCGGCGGCGGCGCCGCCGCCGCCGCGCGCGGTCACGCCCCCCGCCTCCGCCTCGGCCGCCTCCAAGGCCGCCTCGCGCGAGACATCGGCGACGGTCTCTCCCGTGACCAGCGCCACGCCGTGCAGGGGCGGGTCTGTGACGGGCTCAGAACCGCACAGCGAGGAGCGCAAGGGGAGGGCCAGAGATGGGGTATAGGATAATGGTAGACACTTTTAAGCTGCGCCGCTGCCAGAGACGGGGGGTTGTTGCGGCCGCAGCGCTCGGGGCGGCGGTGAGCAGTGGATGTGAGGTAGGACCGGCGTAGGAGCTCGATGAGGATTTCGAGGACAGGACAGGACAGGACAGGACAGGACGGGACGGCGAGAAGCGCGGCGGGAACAGCCGCGATGTACGGCAATTCCGATCGGGCTCCGGAGCAAGAACGAGAACTGGGCGCGCGGCGAGGCCAGGAGGGCACATCACCGCGCACGACACGGCAGGGGAGGGCAGGACTCGCCAGTACGGCAGCAGGCCCGCAACCGTGGACCGCAGCAACGCAGTCTGCGTCCACACCGCCACAACCCGTCCACAAGACCTACCCAACCCCGGATCCCACAGATCCCCAGATCCCATTTTGGGCCGAGGATCTCACCGAATGTGGCGACGTTGGAGCAGGTGGCCATCTGCTTGAAGCGATTCCAGGCGCGCCGCAGCTTGCCGGCCTTCTTCCGGCGCGGCAGCGGCGTCATTGCCGCCGCCGCCGCCGCCGGCATAGCCGCGCGGCCTCCGGCGGGCGCCACCTTGCCGCCGCCGCCGTCGCCGTCGCCGCCGCCGGCGAGCACGGCCCCCGGCTTCCTTGTGGGGATCGAACCTGCGCCCGAGGCAGCAGCCGACGAGGACTGCAAGCCACTGGCGTCACCGCTGCCGCTGGTGTGCACACTCGTTGTCCGCCTCGCGCCGTTGGCGGCTGCGGTCGCGACGGCGCCGCCACCTTTGCTACCAGCTGGGGCGGCTGCGGCGGCTTGCTCGACAGACTGCGTCTGGACGGACATAAAACTGATGCGAGCTATGATCGGGCTGAGGAGGCCGGGGGCCGGGGGCGCGTCGTTCGCGCGCGACCTGGCACGGCGGGACTTGTTGCCGCCGCCGCCGCCGCCACCGCCGCTCTTTGATTTGCTGACGCCCCCAACGCGCTGGATTGCTGGATGCTCCTTCTGCGCCTGGCGATGGCTCGTTGCCGATCGGGCGGAGCCGGAGCGGGCACTGCGAGCGTCTCCGCCGCCGCCGCCGCCGCCGCCTTCGTTGGCAGGTTTGCGGTCCGCCGCCGAGGAGTTGCCCTTGGCGGCCGCCCCGGAGGACCGATTATGTACGGCGACGGACGCGGCCGGCGTGAGGGGCGCCCCGGAGGACGCTAGGAGCGCGGGTGTCGCGGGCGCCGCAGCTTTAGGGCGCGCGCCTGGCGAGACTGTTGGAGTTGGGGCACGGCGGCGCGGCATGGGGGGGCCGGCAGGGGCAGGGACAGGAATCAGGGACGGGAGTGCAGGAACAGGGATCAGGAAGAGGTTAAAAAAGGGGGATCGGGTTTAGGGCGGGAAAGGGAGGATGATGCAGAGCCTGGGAAAGCCAAATGAAGAATGGGAACACGGCCGGCGTCAGCGGCGTGGCATCGTGGATCCCGCTGTAGGTAGAGCGATTCTGTTTGCGTTGACGTTGGCAACAGAGGGTGAGTGGTGAGCGTTGAGATGCGCACGCACCACAGCTCGGGCTTGGGCGGTTATGGGCGGGTTTGCCATTTAAACCACAGCTCGGCACAGCCGCAACGCAAACCTACCAAGTTCAGGTTGTGGGTGCGGCGAAGGGAGAGGTGGTTATGAGGGTGTGCAGGAATAGCAAGGCTTAGCGCGTGGGCCATGAAAGGCAGACACCCACGCACCCATAGAGTCAAAGAGTTGCCGTCAGAGGACAGGAAGGGCTGAAGTTACGGAAACCTTGGAGCAACGCTCGAAACGACGTGCGATTGGACGACTGCGGCGCTGGACCGTTGGCCCTTCAGCTCTGCTAAAAGTCCTCTAAAAGCAAAGCGCAGGCAGTCGAGTTCCAGCGCGCGGCAGCTGCTATATTGTGTTGTACGTATGCGAAAAAAAGTTGTTCAACCCTAGCGCGTAATACTCCAGCGCGCTGGCGGCAGCGGCGCCACGGCAGCGGCGTGCACAGCCCCTGAGGTGGCGAGAAGTTGTTCGCGTCCGAGGCGGATCCAAAAAGGTTGTGCGCGTAATTTTTTCCGGGACCTGCGCGGCCGCCAGATTGGCAAAGCCTGATACAGAAGTGCTGGAAACAAAGGAATTTGCTCAGAAAGGTTTGATGAGCACCTGTGATCGCGCGCTGTCAAGAGCGACTGTGTTGACGCATTCCTGTCACTCGCGGCGCGATGCCCGGCCCGACCACCCGCCCTCGCCTGTCACCTCTGGTGGCAGCCTTCCTACAGCACCTTGAAGTGTGGCAGGGAAGGTGTTGATGCCGGCGGTTGTCGTTAGAAGATGTGATGCCGGGGCCGACGATCTGTTAGAAAGGACTGGTCAGGGCGACGATGAAGGAACGTGGCGATAGCGTTTGTGCACCAGGCGGCATGGTTGCAAGGCTGCATTAAAACTTATGCACAGTGTACGCTGATGGGTAGATGTTCCAAGAAAGTACCTTCGAATGCCGTTGAGGTTCTGGATGACGACCGGCACGACCCGCGGTTCCGCTACTGATACGAGAAAAAGGCCCAAGCGAAACAAAGACAATGCGCACTAGTTTTACAGTGTTGGAAATTATATATGTTTCGTTATCATGCACATGTCTATTGCTTTGCTTCATTTCCATTATGACCAATCCTGATAGTGAGAAGGCAGAGAAAAACTTTGTCGAACCTGTGCACGTTGTCGTCGCAGGAAGCGCTGTAGTTTGCATAGGTATGATTATGGGGTTATGCTTTGCCGTCAGCTTAGTTGCTCGGAAGCCCTTGATTGCCACGACATTTCCGCAGGCGCCGCTGTGACAGCCACGCTGACCTATCGTTCGGGCACAAAAGAGTGAGATTATTCAATGCATGCGCAAACGTCTGCCATTTATGTTTTGCCGGTGTGCGCCACACCCCATCCGCAACACACGTCCGTCACCGCAGCCTGCTTGATGACGGAATCAACCCGGGCAGTCGGCTGCGCATCATTCCAGTTGCAGTAAGCTTCTTTTGTTCGGGCACCTTGACGATATAGCGCGTGTCTGTGAACGTCAGGAGGGGAACACCAGCTGACCGGCCCCCGCAGGCACGGACGCTTGCGCTCAGCACATTGCTTACCGGAATGCTGGGAATTGGAGGATTCTACATTCTCAAAGAGAACGGTTTTTTCCGAACTGATCAGGCGGAGCTTCCCTCTGCCAAGGAGGCTGCGCGCTTGTTGCGCCACCCCCGGGTACGTCCCTGTACGTCCGACCGTTGAGTGGACGAATTCACTGTACGGCACACATTCCGGCTGCGCCATTGATTCAATTTCCGGCAGTTGTAAGTGATGGGTTGTCTGCTGGACCTCTTAGGCTTATCGTGAACGCGTTGTAAGAGGGTTCCTGTGTGCCATCCAGTAATGCTGCCTATACATTGCTGCGTTTGCCACTTCATGCAGGAGTTTTTCAAAGAACTGGTTAAAGAGGAGCCCGAATGAAGATGCCGACCATGCGCACGGTCGGCGGATGCGTAATGGCTGCCAGTGCAACACCCCGGCAGGGTCGCTTTAATCGGGAGGAGAGGGGAGGCGTGAGCGAAGGTTGCCATAAAATGTTTGGCAAGGACCCTGGGCGTGATTGAAAGTGTAGGTTTCTATGAGACATGAGCTTAGTGGAGGTTTCCTGTTCCACGAGCTTGCGCACATCTTAACGATCCTACGGTTGCACTTATTGCAACAGCCAACGGTATTTTCCGGCTGGACGCCTGGAACTCTGAATGCGAGGTGACACGCAATTTTTATGTAAGTTACTGTAAGGCTCGTAATGGAATCTTGTGTGCAGTCAAATGGGTTCCCGAGAGAAGAATGGTAGTTAGCAGAATATTTTATGCGAGCGTAGGATTACTGGCGCTGCGCCTGATGAGTGCTTACTGTGTGGATGCACACATCTGCTACAGCACGAATGTACGCCTCGGTCTTGTTGAATTGACATGGAAGAGAAAGAAAGGGGAAGAGAAATGTGGTATCGTACGCTCCAGGGCGGTGGATTGAAGGAGGTCCCTCCATTTAGCCTCTTTGCAGCAAATGCTCGCCCTTTCACTTTCAATTTGAGACATCCCACAGCGGAGTCTCTTGCAGCACTCCTGGTACCCTTCTGTACCCAGCTGATCTCGAGGTGCGACTTGTTGGCGGCGATGGCCAGACGACGCGCATAGCATATTCGACTTAGTTACGCCGGCGCAGCGTAGCGTTCGGCTGTGGATTCTATGTGGCGCTTAGGAAACAGCCCTGTATCAAGAGTCAGTTGCCTGCGTTGTTGCGACGTCGGCTCTCTGGATCCTCGCTACTATGGAGGCGGTCACCACCTCGGATGCCTTGAATGATCAGTTATTGGTCAATTCTCTTACAGCGCTCCTTGCATAACTGCTTTGAGTGGCGTCCGTTCTTGCGACGGCGGCGAGGCGCTTATTGTCTTTTTAGCCCGCCGCGAAAGTTGACGGCAATGAAGCATTATCTAGCATTTTGAGACTCGTCAGGATTGATGTTTTCCATGCTATAAACGACGGTTGATACACGGGCCCTTCTCCCTCGCCGCCCCTTTCTTTCCCTGACAGGTTCAGCAAAAATGTCTGAGGGCAAGGAGCATCTTTCCATCGTCATGTAAGTTGCATTTGTTACTCAGATGGATGCGGGATTATTTGTTAGATGGTCACGGACTGATCTGACGCCAACTTTACCTCTTTTACACTTCCCACAGTTGCGGCCATGTCGACTCCGGCAAGTCGACCACCACTGGTCGTCTGCTGTTCGAGCTCGGCGGTATCCCCGAGCGTGAGCTGGAGAAGCTGAAGGAGGAGGCCGCTGCCCTCGGCAAGTCTTCGTTCGCCTTCGCCTTCTACATGGACCGCGCTAAGGAGGAGCGCGAGCGTGGTGTGACCATTGCCTGCACCACCAAGGAGTTCTTCACGGAGAAGTGGCACTACACCATCATCGATGCCCCGGGTATGTTCGCCTGACCCACGGGTGTTCGTGTCATGGGTTTGAGCCTGGTGACCCAACCCCAGTCACGGGTGTTCGGTTTTCTACGACGTTTGCTGCGCATTCAGTGTCGTTTGCCTGTTGGCCTATGCAAATCGTGGAACACTGTTCAATGTTCCTCTTTGCTTCCGCTCGCCATCCCCAGGTCACCGCGATTTCATCAAGAACATGATTTCCGGTGCCGCCCAGGCCGATGTGTGCCTGCTGATGGTGCCTGCTGACGGTAACTTCACCACCGCCATCCAGAAGGGTGACCACAAGGTGCGACCCTCGTTGTGTTGGGTGCTTCTGCACCATCAGTCCCGTTGTAACCGTGAATGGACCAGCGTTATCAGCACGGACCCTGGCAACCAATCTTCCGAAATCGTGACAAGTTGGGCATTGAAGGACATAGGAGCTGAAAACATCGTGTCCTCGGACGCGTGCTATGCGCAGGCCGGTGAGATCCAGGGCCAGACCCGCCAGCACGCCCGCCTGATCAACCTGCTGGGTGTGAAGCAGCTGATCGTCGGTGTCAACAAGATGGACTCCGATACCGCCGGCTACAAGAAGGAGCGCTACGATGAGATTGCCAACGAGATGCGCCACATGCTCGTCCGCGTCGGCTGGAAGGATGACTTCGTCCAGAAGTCCGTCCCAATCCTGCCCATCTCGGGCTGGCTCGGCGACAACCTGATCGCCCCGGTGAGGTGGTGCACACAGTATATCCTGTCCTGTACTCAATCGCTGCCCCTGGCTCAGCTCGTGGAGTATGGTGGTTTTGTTTACCCTTTGGATTCTGCCCATTCCCCTCCACCGCGCAGTCGGCCAACATGACCTGGTACACCGGCCAGGAGGTCGTCAACCTGAAGAACGAGAAGGTCAAGGTCCACACCCTGCTGGACGCTCTGAACAACTTCGTGACCATGCCGGAGCGCAAGACCGACGCCCCGCTGCGCCTGCCGATCTCGGGCACCTACAAGATTAAGGGTGTCGGTGATGTGCTGGCTGGCCGCGTGGAGCAGGGTGTCGTCAAGCCGGGTGATGAGGTCATCTTCCTGCCGACCCACACCGCCGCCAACCCGTGCGTCGGCAAGGTGTTCACCGTGGAGATGCACCACAAGCGTGTCGACAAGGCCGGCCCGGGCGACAACGTCGGCATGAACATTAAGGTGCGTGACATCTGGAAAACCTGGAAATCGTAAATGGTATACATGCGTGGGCTTCAGCTGCCCAACGTATGGGCCTAGTGATCAGTCTTTTTAATATTTAAATTGTTCCTTGCAGGGTCTGGACAAGGGTAACATGCCCCGCACCGGTGACGTCATGATCCTGAAGTCGGACGGCACCCTGAAGATCGTCAAGGACTTCACCGCCCAGATCCAGACCCTGGATATCCCCGGCGAGGTGAAGAAGGGCTACTCGCCCATTGGCTTCGTGCGCTGCGGTCGCTCGGCCTGCCGCATGACTAACGTCAACTGGAAGGTCGGCAAGGAGACCGGTGGCAAGAAGATGGAGAACCCGGTCGGCCTTAAGGCCAACGAGATGGCCGAGGTCGTGTTCGAGCCGACCCAGCCCCTCATCGTCGACACCTTCAAGAACTGCGAGGGTCTGTCCCGCATTGCCTTCCTGGATGGCAACACCGCTGTCATGCTTGGCAAGGTCGTGGCCGTGACCCACAAGTAAACAACCCCTGACAGGACCTTAGCATGTGCAGTGACTCACTGTGAGGTTCCTGCGGCACACGTGTGCGGGTTTGCACATGCGGGGGGTATGTTTGCGTTGACTTGACAAGCTTCCGAGTTTCGGATAATTTTGACTACTCAGATCTTTTTGCTTCGCGTGGAAATTAGGCGGTGTATAGACAGGGTAGGCGGGGTCATCTCGTGTCGACAATGCAGTTTTGGAAGATGTGACTGGTGATGCAATGAAGGACACGACGATTTTACAACGACGAACGAATCGTCCAGCGGGACGATCTGAACGGGCTATGTATCGTACAGACCATCGTCCTTGCGTACTCCTTACGGAGGATTGGTGCTTGCTTGCTGTGTGGAATGACATTAGTGTCGTATGACACGCAAATGCCCGTAATCGCCTGTAAGCAAAAGCCTTGAAGCTGTATGTGATGCGGTAGTAAGTCTTGGCGTTAGTAAGCAGCGTGTGGTGATACCTATGGTCGAACCTGATTACGGTTTGACAGAAAATTGCACGATAGATCAGATATCCACAATTACAAACACGTCCGCGTCATCTTCGCGCTCCGCAATCGACATAGCGCTGTAGGTGATGGCCTTGATCTCGGTACCCACTTCGTGGTGGTTGCGGTCGAAAATCTCACCCATCCTAAAATGGCATCGAAGGGAGGCGATGACTTAGGCCGAGTAAGTCCATCCGCATCAGCAATGTATGACATCAGAAAGGCCAAGGGTTCAATGCAGCTTGTCTTCAGAAAATTGATAGCAGCACATGCTGTATGCAGCACGCGCATGACCGACACGTCAACAGATTCGGTCGTCACTCATGCGCTGGTTCGCTGCTCAATGCTGGTTCGCTGCTCAATGTTTCTCGCTTCTTACCCCTCCGCCTCGATCATAAAGCTGGTTCGGTCAAAGCTCTTGATCCTCACGGCGCCGGCCAGGAACAGCTCCGTGGAGAACACGAACAGCAGCTCGTCCAAGAAGTTGTACAGCAGGGACTGCAGGTCGTGCCCCTCGGCCCGGTACAACCTGCGGCCGACCACCCAGACCTGGCATATCGGCTCGCCAGGACACGGAGGGGGACGCGTCCTGTGCGCCACCAGTCGCAGCTCCCAATGCTGCATGGCATTGAGGTGCTGCCCAGCCCATGTGGCATCTTGGCGCAGGAACGTGACCCCACCCTCACAACTGCTTCCGCCACTGCTGTACAGGCACTGCATCTAACACGAACGGCTCCAGTAGTTGCAAACTCGGCACCGCTACTCAGAGCGGTTCGCCGCACGCTCTTAGGACAGAATCAATTGGGCGACATGCCGACATCGGGCAGCCAGCCCTGCTACAGGACAGCCCTCTAGAGAGACCCAAGAAAGACGTTCCTGACATCTGGAGGAAGCCCTTGCGGCCCGCTGCTTCGGTGCTGTTGGCCTGCAGCGGCCCTTCCCTCACCTCGCCTCCCGCAACTGCACGTGCTCCAGGGGAGACATGTAGTTGAACATGGCCAGCGCGCAGTTCTCAAAGGCCTCTGTCAGGTTAGCGCCCCCTGATCGGTGTCAGTCGGATGAGTGAAGCGAGAGGCCAGGCGGGAGAGCATGACTTGGGGGAAAGACACGGCATGTCGTACACCGTACACACACGCACACGCGGGTTTCTTCGCTTAACAAACCCACACATGCAACCCTCCCCCTATACGTCTCACTGCCCTGTTATCCTGCGTACCCATCACACCCGCGCGTGTCGATCGCCGGGCCATGGCTCGCTGGTGGATGGGTGGTCAGTGGCTGCACCCTCCGAAGCTGTACTGCGCACACCTTACGGGACTCACAAGCGTGCAGCTGCACGTCCGCCGTGTGGTCGAGGTCTGTGGGGAGGGTACGTTGGGTAAGGCGGGTTTCGGGGCGGGTACGACAGGTTGCGAACACCAGGACGGACGGACGGACGGACGGACGAAGCCGATCGGCCCCGTCGGCTGTCTGGCTGGCGGACAAGGTATGGCCGCCTGAAGCTGAGCTCGGCCGGTCCAACAATGCGCGCGTGTGCCTGATTCCTGATTTCAGCCTGTGAGACGTGGACTCGACCACCGCACGGCACTGTACATGCACGCTTTGCCCCCGTACCCCGTACCCCCGTACCCCCGTACCCCGTACCCCGCTAACCCCGTACCCATGATCCACGCGTTCCTCGGCGTGCATGTATCCCTGCAATGGAATGGGTTTCAGAGCCCAGGTACTCACATTCGAACTTGTAGTCACCCACGGCAGCTGATCGGTATGCGAAGGCCTCATTGCCACCACCATCTTCGCTACCGTTTGTCTCAGCCCCGGTCCCCCTGCTTTCGGGTTGGGCAAGTGGCTCGAAGGCAGTCCGGTGTCCCTCCCGGGCGCCGTCGCTGGAGCTGTCCCCGCAGCTGGCCAGCGGTTCGCGGTCAGGACCAGGACCCTTGTCCGCCTTGGATTGCTCCGCAGCTCTTCCTATATAGGTTGTGACGCAGGCGGATGCCGCTTGTGGGTCGGAGGAGTACCCTGCGGGCTGCGGTTCGCGTAACCGGCGCCGTGCGTTTGCGCGCTGCGGTAGGGCGTCCTCGTCCATTCAAGCCGCAGCGAATTGCAGTGATCTAATGTGAAATGTTCAGGTGATGTTGAGGATTGTACCGGTAGGTGGCGTAATGACCTTTCCTGACGCAGTTACCGCACCTAACTGCTTTCGGGCCCGCGGACCAGTCACCCGCGTTTGAAGGTAGTGAAAACGGAACGCATTTACGAGTAGTTAGTGTTCCTTGAGTCATTCTTGGATTGAAGCCATGCGATGACCTGTTCGCCCCCGAAACCGTTGCAAGTGTACGATTTGCGCCAAATGACGCCACTGACGCCTGGTGAGGCCACCTACGCAAAGACCGTGCTCAAGCATCTGTGAGGAGAAGTAATTTTTGACATCGCTAACCTATATCAATCCATTAAACGGAATCCTCCCTCTGAACGCGGGACTCTGAAGACACTTACCACATACGATTGTGCGGCAACCTATTCCATTGCACACACTTATCAAACAACGATACCTTTCTGTGACCTTCCGAAGCTCTCAAGTCTCACGATGGTCGCTTCCAGAGCGCTGCCTGCGATTTCATCGCTCGCAAACGTAGTGTTGAGGACGTCAGAGGGTACAGATATTGTGGCGAAGACGTTATGGCAATCACAACCACTGGCCGTGCTGATTCTGCGTCGCCCCGGATGCGGTAGGTGAACCGTCGTCGGGGCGTGTGGTTCCTAGACGTGGTGACGTCTTTGACCCGCAGATGTGTCGCCTGCTGCCCGTAATCAATACAGTGTTCATACTTCCTTGTTTTTCCGCTGCGCTTGAGTTGTCATTTGGGTTCTGAGGCCTGGCGCGGCGTGAGCGGTTCCATGTTGCTCCCAAAACGTGGAACTTCACGGACCACAATCCCGCTTTAACATTCCACCTGTGCCTCTCTTGCAGTGCTGTGCCGCGATGAGGCTCAGCGACTCTGGAAGCTGAAGCCGGAGTTCGACCGCCTGGGCGTGGGGCTGGTCTGTGTGGTTCACGAATGGATCCCTCGCGAGGTGGGGCCCCTGACAGCGGCACCCACATCGACAGTCCTGGTGGCACCCCTTCGCCCTACCCACACGCGCACCCCTACCCACACGCTCACCCTGCCCCCAACACGTGGCGGCAGCCCTCGATGACGGCAGCAGCACACGCCCTCAGTCCCTCACACCGCTTACAGTTGCTGCATCTGCCATCGCATCAGTTAGGCGAGGCCATCCCTTGCTCCGCCCCAACGTAGCACGACCGATTTCCCGGGGGGGGGGGCAAGCTCTGACTTGCCGCTGACCTGCCACGATTACCTGACCTAGTCGGGAACCGTCCGAGCCAGACGCTGCCTGGCACTGGAACTCGGGCCCCGTGCTCCGAAGTGGCGCAGGCGGGGTTGAACCCGCCACCTATCGCTCACTGGGGATGAATCCCCCAATGCTCACCGCACCACCACCCGCACCCCTGTTAAGAAGTATCCGCCCTGCCTCGCCGTTGCTCCTTCGCGGGCGGTTGCCCAAACTGCAAACCGCCACCGCATGCCCTTCCCTTCCCGGCCCGTCACGGTCCCGCCGCGACCTCGCCGCCCTTCCCATCTCTCAGCCTCCCCCTCGCTTCCCCGCTCCCATTACACCCTCCCATGCACCAGGTGAGTGCGTTCACGTCAGGCTTCTGGCCGGGGCCCGTCTACCACGACCCCTCCAAGGCCTTCTACGCGGCCCTTAACGGCGGGACCCCGCTGCGGGGCTCCATGTGGGGCTTGCTGGCGCCCTGGAGCGATGTCTGGAAACGCATCCGCGCCGCATCGCGCAGCGTCTCGGACCACAACCTGGTGGGCGACGGCATGACCATGGGCGGCGCCATGGTGATGCGGCGCGGCGGCGGCGGCGGCAAGTACGGCGACGGCGGCGTGGCCTGGATGCACCTCGAGAGCGATATCGGGTTGGTGGCGGAGCCCGAGGCGGTGCTGGCGGCGGCGCGGGTGGTGGTGAAGGAGGAGGAGACGGGTGGGAAGCTGTGATGGGGCCGCCGCGCCGCGCCTTGTGACGGGGGGGCTGGGGGCGGGACAGGGCGGATCTCTGAGGGGTGGGAGAGGCGGGCGACGGGCCAGGCTTTTGATTTGGATCGGCCAAGATGTGAAATACAGAAATGAAATATTCTGATTGGAGGTATTGCAAGTACCAAGCGCATTTAATTGGATGAGAGCAAGGCATTACATGTTCGGCGTGTACAGACCTTGATTTTATGTGGGCCTGGCTGCCATTCGGGATCGATCTGGATCTTGGATCCAGATCCAGGTTCAGATACCCGGAAGGTTGAGAGATGTCGGGCGGTCGTGTCGGATTCAGAGGGTGGAGGGGTGTGCGGCGCGCTGGGCCCCGGGACGGCCCTCGAGGGCGTGAGAGGCGGCGTCCGGTGCCTGCACTGGGGTTTCCGTTCGCGCCACTCGCCGTTCTCAAATGGAAAGGAGCATTGCAGTGTGGCGTGGAGTGGAGTGGAGTTGAAATTGAGGGGCCGTGAGGTTGATGCTGGAGCAGGCGCGAAGCGGGAGCTGCGCTGCGGGTTGGAGCCGTGACCCGCCAACGCGGGCGGTTTGCTGCGTCGGCGGGGCGCGCAACCCGCCATCAGCGCCCCACCGGGCCCCGACTTGTTGCCCGAGTCCAAGCGTTGGGCAGGCCCCGAGTTCTTGTCCGAGTCTGAGCGTTCGGAGGTCAGCCTGGAGGGCACATATATATCATACACGTCGTTGCCACGAGCTCGCAAACTGAGAGTGCAGAGGAGGGGGTGCCGAGCGGGCGGTACCCAGCGCGTCGGCGGCGAACCTGATTTCCGTATTTCATTCCCGGCGGCCGGTTCCCGGCGCTGGCCCCGTTCGTGTCACAGTGGTTTGAGGCGCAAGTACGAGCAAGTACGGAAACTGACCGTGTGCGTGGAATCTAAACTCCCAAAGGGGCGGTGTGAATGCTCCAGGGAACGCACGTGGTGGATGGGTGGGTGGTTGTGTGTGCGTCTCTCAGCCTTACTGGACGCGGTGTACTTTTTCTGACCTGACTGACGCGGGCCTTGACGGCTGGAGCTGTCCCTGGAGGGGTGGGTGGGTGCTAGCAGTTCAAGAGGGGGAGGAAGGAGGCGTTACGAGGTTACGTTCCGAGGGGGCCCTTCGGCGACCCGAACCCGGGGAGGAGGCCGGAGAGGCGGTCCACGTTCGATGCGGGAGCGTCCCTGGGGTGGATGCCTTCTCCTTCCAGATATCGTTCTTTCATCATTTCGTCGTCATTTTTCCGTTCCTGTCCTGGATTCCGTTCTTGTTCTTATCTAAGACCAAAGACCTGCGACCCCAGTGGTGTCTCGGCCGCCGGGTACTGAGGTGACTTGAAAGGCTGTGGTCCACGTCGTCGGGTCGGGTCGCGTGTCGTGTTTTACCAACTATGTATCACTCGAGTGTGAATGTCGTACACTTAATAGTACGGCTCCGCTGTGTGGGACGACCCATTCGCTCTTCACTGCTTTTTGTTCCGCGTGCCGTACACTTCGTACATACAATGTACGGTGGTGGGCTGGTGGTACCCCGCACTCACTTCACTCCTCGGGTGGGACGCCGACCACCGCCTGGAGTCCGTCCCGTCCCTCCCGCCCCTTCATTTTCGGTACGGCATACGGCAGGGCGAAAATGCTGCCCGACCACCAGGGGCACGAACATACATGCAAAGGCGGAGGTCACGCGGTGTAACACGCTTGTAAGGCTGGCACGGGCCCTCTGGGCTCACCCGGAGCGTTTCTTGCACGACGGTACTACGACAGTACCACGACGGTACTACGACGGTAGGGACTAGGGGGATGCCAGCACGTGTTGGTCACACACACTTAGTAGAGCAGCTTCCCGGGCTTTCGGGGAACTCCGCGGGGGAGCAGCGCGGGTCAGTTCTTGTCGGGTCGTATGAGACGGAACGTGTTGCCTGGCTAAGCTGACCGCCCAGTGGCCCAGGGCCCTGCGTGGAAGGCCTGCGTGTCCGCTGCCGTGCGCAGAGGTCCCGTCCGCCCCGCCGCCTGGCGCCATCAGCGCGGATTCAGCGACTCACCCCAAGTCCCCCACCCCAACCTCCCGCAGTTGTGCCCAAGCGCTTCATTTTCGAGAGCTAATGCCCAGCGGCCGCCTTGGGAGCGAGAAGGCCCACACCAAAAAGTTGACGCCGAGGCGATATGCGCGAATGGGGGAAGAGTTGAATGAATGAAGGTGCAAAACCGCCTGTCTCCGCGGAGCGTCGTTCGCGGGTCATGGCCCGAGTGGCGTCTGCGCGCGGCACGTCCCCTCCGTCCGTGTGGCGTCACAAATTATTGAGTTGACATTCCTTGGCCATTCTTACGACGGGCCCCCTTTTGATGGGCCTTTTTATTATTATTAAGGAATAAGGATGTTACAGCGGACCGGATGGGCCTAGACTTGTCGCAACAGGCAACACACACGCACGCCCCCCGAAATATTCCCCCGCACGACCAACGTCCTGGGGCCAGGAACCCCTAGGGTCCACCACGACATCCACCCTTCATACACCCCACATCCAGGCCCTCCCTTGCGATCAGCTGAGCGGTCGAACCCTTTAAGGAGGCCACCGCGCCGCCGTCAGTCGACCCCGATGGTGACGGCCCCGATGCACACCGCGACCCGCGGGTCAGACGACGTGTATCTGCTCCCATTGCAATGCTGTTCTGATCCTGCTCTGTTCCCAACCACGGCTCCAGTGCCGAGTCGCATTCCGGGAGAGGCCCAGGCCCCAGGGTCCGTCCAACCAGGACGCGACCTTGAGGGGGCGATGGCCGATGGGTCCTGCCCTCGCGCCACAGGGTGTAGACACGGTCGCATATATCCTTTGCGTGTTGACATCAGGATACATGTAGGATATACGATGGTTCGGCTGCCGTCAGCGCCCGCCCGCTGCGCCGCCGGGGCCGTCGTCCGCCGGCGCCGGCACGGCCGCGTCGCCCGCGGCGCCGCCGCCATCCGCCGCCGCCGCCGACGCGAGGATGCTGCTCAGGATGCGGGTTGTGCGAGCGCTGAATCGACGCAGCCGGCCTCCCTCGTCGCGGCCCCAGGCGCCGCCCGCGCCGCGGCCTGAAGGCGCGTCCGGAGGGCGGGTCCCGTTTTGCTCGTCTCAAAACATGTGTCTCAAAAGTTGTGCAGCGTGTGCCCAAGGCAGGTGTGGGCGGGCGGGTTGAGCTGACATTGGAGCAGATACCGTAAGTCCCCCTCGGGGATGGGGTCCGTGTAACCCCGCCGCAGGCGGTCGTGTATGACCCACGGGTCGACTCTAGTACAACAGCGCAGCCGCGCAAACGCTCTTGCGTTCCAGGATTACGTAATCGTGAGTGGAGGGTTTCATGGTTACGGACGGTGTCAGAGCTCCGGCGCCGGGACACTGACCCATGGGTCATGGTCAGCATCCGGGTATTGACCCGCAGCCCCATGTAGTGTACGGCACGCGCCGATCCAGGTTCCAGACCTGCCCAGGGTACGGCACGTCCCTCGGGGCCGTCCGCCAATCGCCAACCGTCCACCACACGCGCCGCCACCGTGCGTTACCCCCCGCAACACACACACACACACACACACACACACACACACACACACACACACACACACACACACACACACACACTGGGATGGGGTGGGGCCGAACCACCTTATTCTCGCGGTGGTCGAGGGACGCCTGCAGTGTGCACAGCCGGCAGGCTTGGAGATGGATGGCGACTAAGGGGGGTGAGGGGTTGGGAGGGACCCAGGAAATTGACGTGGTGGGCAGTGAGGCAAGGGTGGGGGGGGCGGTGAAAAAGGAATGAGGGACAGGACCGGGGAGGTCGCGAGTCAGGCTCGGCGTCGGGGCTGACCGGATCGTGGGCTTGAGGGCTGTGAATGTGGAGCTTCGGGTCCGATGGATGGGTGGGTGGAATCCCCGAGCCTTGTAGGCGATGGCCGTCACGGGTCAGGTCAACGCGCTAGGGTTTTTGCTGGCCGGTGCTGCCGATAGGTTGCCAAAGCTCAGCCAGTGAGCCCTATCTGTCGTGAACCTGCCCCTCGGCGGCCTGCCGCGTCTGGGCAGGGCTCCTAGGATGGATAGCGTGGACGTGCTTGCCCCAGAACTGCCTCCATGACAGCCACCGAGGGCCGGCCCTGAACCAGCCACCAGCGGGGTACGAGGCTGCTGGGAGATAGACTGCTTTAGAGCTAGGCGTACGACTCCCTGCTAAGAGCTGGATTACCGGCTCGGGCGTCGCCCAGTTTATGTGCCTGGCGGGAACCCCCATGAGGGGACACCCCAGGTGCTGCAAGGAAATGAGGGAGGGCGGCAATCCACGAGGCAATGGCGCTGCACGGGGCCCAGCCGAAGACGAGACGGCATGGCTGAGGCCTTTTTTTCGTAGAGATACCGCGGTGCTTTCCAGGCCGTGCGAGTGCTCTAGGTCGAGCAAGGGGGGATGCGGCCCCTCACGCCCCTCTCCCTCCCCCGCAAAGGGAGGAGAGTGCTTCGGCGGTCTTTCCGTTAGGGCTGGGTTAGCAGCCCTTGGCCAGCGTCAGGCCCGGTCAGATATGTAACAACCACACACACACACACACACACACACACACACACACACACAAACACACACACACACGCGCCGCCACCCAGAGGCCCTCACCGCTCGCCAGCAGCTTGAGCACTCCAGGGGAGAGCTGCGCCAGCGTGGTGGCGATGGCGCCCCCTCCTGAACCCCCGCCGCCGCCGCCGCCGCCGCCGCCGTCGCCGTCATCGTCATCGCCGGCCCGATGCCCCTCGTCGCTGCCGCCGCCGTCCCCGCCGCCGCCGCTGTTCCGCCGCCGCCGCCGCGTGCGGTCCCGCGGCGCCGACCGGTCCTCCGCGCCCCTCCCTGGAGCCTCCCCCGAACCCTCCAGCATCGCCGCCGCCGCCGCGTTCGGGTCTCCGCCCTGACGATCCCTGTACGGCGGTGAGCCCCTGCCGTACTCCTCTTCCTCCGGGATGGCATCTTCGTCGTCGTACAGCAGCCGTGGGGTCCCGCCGCTGCGGACACCTCGCCGCATGGGTGTCTGCAGCAGCTGCCCCAACCCCGACCGCGCCCGCTCCAGTAGCCGACCTCCGTGGCTGCCCCCCCCGCCGGAGGACGCCGCGGGTCGGGCCGCCGCCCAGGCGCCCCCGTCGTCACGGCCGCCGCCGCCGCCGTCGCCGTACTGCTGCTCACCGTACGGAACCTCGTCGTCGTACCCCTGGAGATGCTGATGACCATCACGATGCTGGTGGTGATGGTGATGGTGATGGTGATGTGCATCGTCGGCGTGGCCGCCCAGGTCAAAGTCCGACTCGCGGCGGGCGCGCCCGCGCCGCGCCGCCGACGTCACGGCCGCCACGGCCACCAGCGTGAGCACGCAACCGACGGCGCAGCCGCAGCCCAGCCCCGGCGCCCAGCCGGGGTCTGAGGCGCCCGGGAGCCATCGCAGGAGGTCTGCGTCGGAGGGAGGGGCCGGTGGGGCCGTGAAGCGAGGAGCGTGAGGCGGATGGGATGAGGGCGGGTGGATGGATGGATGCGCGGTAGAGCGCCACACACACACACACACACAACAGACTGCTGCCGTCAGTCAGGTGACTGTCCCGTGCAATAGCGTTTACGGCTTGTCGTACGCCTCTCACACAAACCTGCAGGTGCCAGCTGCTTACCGTGGCTCGACGCAGCTGCCGGGGGACTGGGCCGCGATGGGGTCGGGGGCGCGGCGACGGGCGCCGGCGACGGAGTCGCCGGCAGCTGCGGTGACGGCGGCGACTTTGCGGACATCGCCGCCGGCAGCCGCAGCCGCGACGGCGGCGAGGCCAGCGGCGGCGGCGGCGGCGGCGGCGGCGGGGGCGACGTCACCGTGATCCTCAGCGCGGGGCAGCTGTCCGGAGTTGCCGCAGATGCCAAGGACCTGTACGGCACACCGACACTGACGCCGCCGCTGACGCCGCTCGAGGGCGCCATCCCGGCGGCTCCAGCTGCAGCCAGCGACGGCGTGGGACAGACGAGCTCCGGCTGCGCCGCCGTAGCCGCCGCCGGCAGGTGCAGGTGCAGGTCGCGCTCCCACAGCTGCCACAGCCAGTGGCGCGCGAGCGACATAACGCAGCCCTCCACCGCCGCGCGCGTCCCTCCACCGCCCGGCGGCTGCGCGGGCTGCGGCGTTTGCTGCTGGGAGGGTAGGAAGCTGCTTCTGCTGCTGCTGCTGCTGCTGCTGCTGCCGTACGAGGCGGAAGCGCCCTCTGCTGCTGCTGCGCCAGGCGCGTCTCGCCGCGTTGATGGCGGCGGTGGCGTCAGAGGCGGCGGTGATGGCGGCGGCGGAGGAGGAGGAGGTAGGATGGTGGCGGCCAGGTCGGTGGTGGTGGCATCCAAGGGGACGGTGAGGACGTAGCCCGCTGCGAGGGGCGTTACCATTGGGCGGGAGAGCTTGACATTCGGTTGGCCACGCGCGCACTGAGCCGACTACTCCCGGCTGCCAGCGCAAAGATTCGATGCCCCATGGGGCGGACGAAGACATCGGTGCAAGCAGGCGAGAAGGGCGCGTCGTGCGATGAGGAGAGGAAGGTGCGGAGCTGGAGGCAGCTTTGCGCACTTTGCGGCGGCACTGTGAAGAGCGGCACTGTGAAGAGGACCCTGGCGCAGGCAGTCAAGGGTCTGGTTTCGGGGCAGTCGCCCAAGAGGATCGATGTCGTACCTGACGTGTCCGCCGTCGACACGAACACGGCGACGCGACCGTCGGGGAGCGGCACCTGCAGCGCCATCGTCAGGCGATAGTACGGCAACAACGACGGCGAATTCGACGACGGTGATGATTGTACGACCTGTCCGCGGACGTGCGCATTGCCGGCGGCGGCAGCGGCGGCAGCGGCGGCAGTAGCCGCCCCATGGGTCTGTTTGGTACGACTCGCGGGACCGCGAGTGGCTGTAGCTGTAGCTGTAGCATCAGGCGGCGCAGAAAACCCGGCGTAAGGGTCTGTGGCAAGAAGCCGCCGCCGGCCTATGGCACATAAAGGCGGCGCCGCCTTCGCCTTCGCCTTCGCCTTCGCCGCCGCCGGCTCCTTTGCCGCTGCTCCTGCTCCCGCTACTTCCGCTGCTACTGCTGAAGATGCCGCGTCGGGCGTTTCTCGAAGGGGCGTCAACCGCCCGGCACCGGCGCTGGCGCCGCCGCCGTCGCTGCTGCCTTCGACATCGTCAGGCCGTAGCAGCCCATTTGGGTCCACTTCGAGGAGTAAATAAAAGGGCAGGCTCAATGCCGCGGCGGCAACGGGGCCGCCGCTGCCGCCTCCGCTGCCGCCGCCAGCGACGCCGCTGCCGTCCGCGGCGCCGTCAGATCTCGCGGTGGCGTCCCTTCCCCCGGACGGCCCGTCGGCTCCGTCCCAACCGGGCAGCTCCAGAACCTGTCACGTCCGGGGATTTTAGAGGACAGCGCGTCAGCGCGCAGCAGGCTACAGGGGTGGCTACGGTCAGACCCGACGCTCGACCGCCGCGTCTCTCCGTCCGCTCTACCCCTAGGAGGAGGAGCCCACCCGCGTCACGACGACTTGGCCGCCGCAGCTCAGAGTGGCCTTCAGCGTCAGGGTCGCGACCCGTGGGTCAGTGGCGCCCGGCGCCGCGTGCTGCCCGTCTGCGGGTTCCCCGCTGAGGCGGTGGGCAGCGGCTGCGACGTCCGCGCCGCCGTGGGGCCCGCGGGGCGGCGGACGCATCACTCGGCCGCCTGCGCCGCCGCCGGCTGCAGCGCTGGCGCCACCCGGCTGGCCAGCCGCTGCTGCTGCCGCTGGTGGTGCGGCCGGGCCATCTGGATGGGGACGTGCCGATGATGGCTGACGGCGCGTTGCTCTATCCGCCCACGCGGCGGCCTGCCGTAGGTTGGGCTCCGTCCGCAGCAGCTGCCGCCCGAGCAGCACGTCCCTGCCCACATCCATGGATGGCCAAATCGAATAATTGCCGATGCGGCTAACTTTATCTGCGGACGGACCTGCGCTGACTGAGTTCACTCTTAAAAACAAAACAAGGTCCAACGGGATGCAGTAGGTTCGCTGGATTGCGATTTCGTTCGACGAGAGCGCTTGATCTCTGCGAACGCTGCTCTGCGAACGCTGCTCGGAGGCGGAAGTTCCCCCGCAAAGAAAGAGCCACTGAATGAACCAACATTCAACAATTATCGACACGAGCAGCCAATCATCTTCAAACGCTCTAAAGACGTAATATGGGAAGTTTGGGATGGCCACCTGGAAGATTGAGACCTCACCCGTGAAGCAGGAGGAGGTTGTTCACATCGATGCCCACGCCTCCATCGCGGCCCACGGCTGTGCCTATTGGCGGTCTCGTCACTGTATTGGTTGGCTGCTGGTGCTTCCCTGCAGCAGCGCTGATTTCTGCTGCCAACAGAAGTGCGCCGACGACGAGGAACGGCGCTGAAGCCCAGCCAGTTCTAGCCGTTAACCGAGCGCGCATCCTATTTCAGAATAGATGCCAGAATACATTCTGCTGGATCGACGTCCGAGCGCAAAGTTTTCAGTTGAACAAAAGCATGTTGTACGGCGCAGGTTCAAATTTGGCGCGAGAGATCATTTACGGCATTACGGACGGCGCTCCCGTGCGAAGCTTAGTAACGAGTTGCACCACACCCATTACTTGCATCCGCTGATGCCTGCGAAACCCGCGGGTCGTCTGCGGCAGGTTTTGCATCCACCATACCACCAACCCTCACCAATGTGAACCCCGTCATACGTGCCAACCTTCGGCACGTGCTCCCCATCTCTCCTGCTCCCCGTCTCTCCTACTCCCCCGCTGTCGCTTTGCGTGCCTGCTGCAGTGTTCGACGGCCAAGGAAAACACGCGCACGCACGTGTGGGCCGGACCATGCTTTGCGCCTGACTTGTAGCGACCTTCTTCGTGTGCTACAGCCATAATCCGGGGCCTGAAGTGTTCACGGCCTGAAGGGGCCCCTTCGGATACACGGCGAAAGCTTGATTTGCCGAGACCTTAACTTGGAAGAAGATAGACTGACGGCGGAATCGCGGTCATCCACCTGCCTAGGCTGCCTCGTACAATTTCCGAATGTGGTCAAGGCTGGCCGGCAGGAGCGAAACAGGACAATGTCCATTCTCCAAGACGAAGTTGAAGGCGCAGGGGTAGCAGAACACGTATCCCGACGTGGCGATGGCTGCGGGGTTTGTTGTGCGTTTCCTGCAGTCGGCGCCATGCCGTTCAGGGAAAATGCACAGATGTCACAAGTACTTGGAATTTGTGGTGGGTTTATGGGTTTAGGGTGACCGTCATCAGTCAACAGAACACAGTCACCAAGTGAAAAGTCAAAAGTACGGCCTCCACATTCTAGTCAGTCCCCTTAACCACTCGGGCACGACTGCCGTTAGGCAGATAGAATCGCAGTCGACAGGATTCGAACCTGTGCAGGCAAGCCTAACTGATTTCGTAGGCGAGGCCGATGATATCCTCGTAAAGGTTTACAATATATAACTGCACGCACCTGCACAATGGGCAGTCCGCTGGATTCGGCGGCAACCCCACGCCTTCCGGTGGTGGCACCGGCCGCGGTGGGGGCGGCGGGGGCGGCGGCGGCAAAACCTTGCTGCGGGCCAAAGAGCCTTCAGCGGTGGAATACCACCACTCCAACGCCTGCCAATTGCGGCAGTAATAGCAGGATTAATTGAATGAACATGAACACATAACAGGCAGGCGCGTTGCCATGAGCCCTTCACTCAGCGTCTGGCGAGCAGGCGCCGTGCATAGCGACGACAGCCGCGGGCCCTGGACCCACGCCGTAATGGGCTGCCGTCGCCCTGTCCAGGTGCGCCCCCATGTCACCCCCCGGGTTCGTTCTTCTAGGGCTTATTTCTTTATTCAATTCAACCCCCATGTCACCGGGCAGCACAGAACACGCCGCCCCCTGCCCGTCTGGTCGCTGCTCACCTTGAATCCAAACACGGCCAGGATCAGGGCGCTCCGTGAGTGGTCCTCCACCAGCCACTTGGCCGCCAGCAGGCCCCGCTGCAGCCCGTACCGCGCCATGGCCGCGGCGCGCTGCACCGCAGCACCGACGGAGCGCGCCGGGGCCGCCGGGGCCGCCGCCGCTGCCCCAGCCGCTCCGGTGGGCGCAGCGATGGCCTTGAGGGCCTGCAGCAGCGCCTGCCGGCGCGTATGTTTCGCCTTCTCCGCGTCCATCTGCGCAGGGGCAGTGCGAAACAATGCTGTTTTGCGGTCTGTGCTGGGGAGGCCATCGGCTGTCAGCGATGGCCCGCTTGGGTCCACGAAAACATCCCATGCTGATGCTTACTATTCCCCTTGTCCTTCTACTACCGTAATTCCCCTTCCCTCCACTTCTTCTCATGCGGGGACGCTCGGCAGCGTCAACAGATTTCCGCATGTGGAGGTGCACCGCTGCCAGTACTGCACGGTTGAAGAGGAGGAGGGGCTTTGTTACGCCACAACAACTTGGTCTGGCCTCCCATGCTGCTGCGCTGATACACAACATACACTGTATTGCACTCGCTCGCCGCTCGTTGCACCCACCACCTCACCAGGTCTTTGGCTGACGTCCTGGCCACACACACCCCGAGCGCCTGGCGAGGAAGTGGGCAGCACCGTGAATCATCAAGCACCGTAAACAGCACATTCGCCACGTCGCCTCTAGAAGTCAGTGGCGATTGCCGGACCGTCCCAACAGGGAACGGTGTCTGCTGCCTGAAGCCTTGGCCAAGGCTTCGGGCGGTGTGCGGGCCACACGCACTTCCTGGTGAGCTAGCACCACAGGCCGCGCCCCAGCACCTCCTCAAAAGTCGCCCGACCAGCGCTGCACACCAACGGACTGGAGAGGCCAGCAGCTACCCAACAGCAGCAGCAGCCGGCGCACGAGAGGCTCCACTGCACTGTACCCTCGCTGCGGGAGTCTCCCAGCCCGCCCACGTGCCCTGGAGAGGTACGGCTCATGCCCGGAAGAAGCATGCGGGCGGTTTACCCACATGCAGGCGAGTACTCACATGCAGTACGGGATGGTGTACGGGACTGGCGCCCAGCAGGTAGGCCAGGTGGTACGCAAAGGTGGTGCCCTGGGGCAGTACGCGGCGCAGGGAAATGGGTTGGGTTGTTGAGAAACGAAAACCCCAACCCAGGAACAAACCCGGGCAGAGGGAAGGGCAGGTGCGCCGCCCGGCGAGACGCCGCTAGCAGTGCGCGTGCGAACGCCGTACCGGGGCTGCGCACAAGGGCGGGACTGCACCGGTATAGTGGGTACGGTATTTATTGCGGCACCGGTGGACAACATCACTATTCGTCAACGTGTCAAACCTCTTGGCGTCTGGCGGCTGTCAGTGTCCCCACGGCTGAATCCGTGCTCGGTAAATCCACCGCCACGTCATCGCCACGCCACCCACCTCCATGGCAGCATGCACCCACGGGTACACTGCGACCAGCGCGCGGCTCAGCTGTTGACGGACGTCGCCGGCAGAGGCGGCGGTGCCCAGGGCCCCACCGTCGGCCGGGTCCGCTTGGGCACCCTGCCGCACACCAGGTGGACCACAGGCAGCGGCCACGGCATCTGGGTTTTCTAGTTATGACATGGTGACCGTATCACAACATGGCGGCCGCGAACATCCATGTTGTGGATTAACCCTCTCTTCCCCATCCGTGCTCCGGGCGACGATGAGACGCGACGACCACTTTTTACCTGTGTGGCGCCGTACCGCAGCGCGAGGCCAAGCACGCCACCGCCATGCGCTGGCGATGCTCGGCGGAAGGCTTTATCCGCTTTGGCTCTGATGTATGGCAGAAGGACCTTGCAGGCCAGCATGAGCCATCGCTGTCGCTGTGTCAGACGCTCCGAAGCCTGGGCCCCCGGCCGGAGTTGCCGCAGTTTCAGCCCATATAAGCTGTCCGCAAATGTACTGTCGGAAGAGAAAATGCTGTGGCCGTCAAGCGCCAGCGTGACCAGCGCAAAGACCTCGTCATCGTATTCGAGGAACCGATGGACCCACGGGTGCCGTTGTGAGAACACCTGAAAGGTGACAGCGAAGCAGAAACAAGCATGGCATGATGCAACGATAACCTTCCGCAGTTCAGCTGGTTCGCAGTTCACAAAGGGTAAGTCTCGTCAACCGGTCGTCCTCACCGAAAGCGCGTAGACGGTTGCTGCTCTTAAGCTTGGGACTAGTCGGTCAGCTGCGATAACTTCAAAATATGTAGGTTTCGTGCTCTCATCCCCTCCGAGGTTCACAAACATAGTCTTCCGTTCAGCACTATCAGGAAGACAAGCGTAATTTGGCAACCAATTAATGTACGTGTTCCATCATGAGCGACACCACCGAGCGGTACGTGTCCGAACCTCCGAACACTAAAGTCGCTCTCGGTTTTCGTTGAAAGAAACGTGTTTTGCTGTCTGCCAAAGCACATGCGAAACAACATGGCTTATTCCTACATCTTCTTATTGCGTAGTCCCTGTGTACGAAGGCAATTCTGATCGGCTGCACCGAAGTGATGAGTCAGCGGCCAACCGACTTCGCGTACAAACGAATAGTGCTCATGCAAGCCGTCGCAGAAACCAACATATTACATTCAGACGCCATGAGTGCGTACCGCCATGAAAGGGAATGAGTGAGCACCGCTTTCACTGCCCGAACAGCACACACAAACAGGCAGCACGCGATGTCCTGCACAAGATAACAACGCAATTACGAACGTCCTGGCTGTCACCACTTGAGAACCAGAGGCTTGGAACCGATTCACCGTACGTGCGGCGAAATCTCCCCAACCGTCAACATGCATCCTTCCCCGCAGCTCAAAAACGGCACGACGCCGCCCGCGCCCGGCTATCTGATCGCGCAGAGCCGCCCAAGCTCATTCCACGCGTGCTTGCGGGCGCCACGAGCGAACCTGAGCCTCCAGTGATCACAGCGGCCCAGGACACTGGACCCTCGCCAGCAGCGGGCCACTCCATGTCCTCCCCGCGCTCAGCCATGTCCCCCCGCGCTCTGCATCGAGGCTGCACCCCAAGCCTGTTCCACAGCATCTCAGGTTTCCAACAGATCTGCGGCCGGTCCCAACGCGGCGGGTCATCGACCCCAAGGTGAGGTCCGGTCCGCCCAACACATACACACACGCCGGTAACCAGGAGGTAGCTAGCCACTGTATATTATCTAGGGTCGCTGTACCATCTGAAGCGAGAGTAAGAAAGGAGTTCCATTGCATCCATCACCATCGGTGGAATCGCAGGGGTCGCGCCACAACGGCATCCAACGAATGAAATGGATATACCCAACCGCGTTCTCGGCGCTTCCCGGGGTCGACCTCCCGCCCGCCCGCCCGCACGACCGCCTCCCAACGACCGCCTACAAAACCGTCACCGTCGCCCTGCGCGCTAATAGTGGCGCAGGATCGCAAAACTGTCAGAACCTTGGCACCCAAACAATATATATGGTGTCGGCACGATACCACACACGTTCGTCTGCAAAATAACGTCACATGCGGTCCGAGAGTTGGCTATCGACATGCGCTCGTCTTGGACGCGCCGCACAGACCAGGAGGCCCAGGTGGGGCGGCCGCGCCTCCTGGTGGATTGCACGGCCCACAGAGCCCTGAAGAGCTGAAGATCATACATAGTTGATGAAGTCTCAGTAAACCTCAAAACGTGTCGGAAGAAGTCTAGTGATCTAGAAACGGGCCAGAGGCAGTCCCTTGTCGCGCCCGCGATGGATCAACCCTGTACCGGCTGCCTGCTGTGCATGCAACACAGCTGCTGTGCTGCAAGGAACACCCGTCGCTGCACGGCGTCATCCCCGTGCACTAGGAGTCTGGCCCCCTGCCCCCCCCCAAAGGCATACCCCCCAAAGGCAGCCCCTGTCCCCTGCGTCGCTGAGGGGCCTCAATGTCGGCTGTTTTGCCTGCTGCCCCTGCCAATCGCCCGACCGTCGCCCTGGCCACCATTGCGGCCCCGCCCGCCTTTCTGCCCAAAACCGCTCCCCGCCCGTTGGACCCGCTCCGGGGTACGGGGCCTGCGACGCTTGGTTGCCTCCACCCAGCCCCCGCCATCCGCGTCTCCGTCCTCGGCGGCCTCGACCGCGCCCTGGTCAGCTGCAGCGGCTGCTGGGCCGGTGGCGACGGCTGGGGCGGCTGCCGCCTCCGCCACCTGCGGTTGTGGCTCACCGCTGCTCGTCGCAACAGGGGGAGCGTTGGTAGCGGCGGCCTCTGCCTTGTGCGTGGCGGCAGCGACAACACCACCTGCGCTCGGGCGCTGCTGTGCGGCCTCCGCTGGCTCCCGCCCGGGCGGAGGGGGTGCCGGCGCAGCCGGCTCGGCGGCGCCCTTCAGCAACGATGCCCAGCTGCGCCGAGGCGGCGCTGCGTCCGCGGTTGCCGCTGGATGACCAGTAAGCAGCGTGGCGCCACCCACACGGCCGTGCGAATACCATGAAAGCAGGGAGGTGGCATCACGACAAGAGCGAACATTCGGTCAAGGTCTGTTTGTTCTGGATGTGTGCATCAGCTATCAGGGGCTTGTAAGGCTAGGACTTAGGGTGGTAAGGAGAGTAGGAGTCGGTCAGCCCGATACCCAGACCCGAGGCAGGACGTTACGGCGGGTTGGCACCCACTCTCCCACGCGTCAAGATGGCTTACCCGGAGTAGCTGTTGCCGCTGCGGCAGGAGCCGGGGGCGGGGCCGCCCCTGCCTGCTCCTCGGCTTCGACCTCATCCGCCCAACTGGTGCCAGGAGCCGCAGCAGGCTGCGCGCCACCCGAGGAGCCCACCGCATTCGTCTCGGGCTGCTGCGGCGCCGCTGCGTCCGCCGCGCAAGCCGACGACGCAGGCGGAGCCGGGGCCTCTGGATGCGAAGCAGGGTCCTGGCTGTGCTGCTGTAAAGCCGCAATCGGTGGTAGCGGCGGCTGCGCCGGATCCACGACCGCCGCTGCTGCTGCGCCGTCGCCGGTGCTCACCCGGCGCGACGTGTGGCCGGAGGACACCAGCACCGGCATGCCCGTCGCCGAGACGGCCACCATGGTGGACGCTACTTTCAAGGCGTCGACCGCCAATGAGCTGAGGGTGCGCTGCAGAGCCGCGGCTTGGACCGTGGCTCCACCTTCACTGCCCCCCCGGGTCTTTCCCCCGGCCTGTCCCGCACCGGCAGCTCCGCCAGCTTTGGACGCCGCGGCGGAGCCGCCACTGCCGCCGCCGCCACTGGCCCACCGCGCGGCGGCCGGCCTCGGCACCCCGGCTGCGCCGCCGCCAGAGCGCTTGCTCCGCTCCGCCGTCGCCGTCTGGCCGGCATTGGTAGCCGCTGCCGCGGCTGCGGCCACGATCTCCGCGAAGCTGCGTTGCTTGTTCCAGCCGCTCAATGGGGTGCTGCTGCCGCTGGCCGCGCTGCCCCCGGCGCTCGTGTTGTTGCTGGCGGGGCCGGCGCTCTTGACGCCCGTGGTCGCTGACCTGCTCGCCTCCGTCACCGGTACGGGTGCAGCAGCCCCAACGAGAACCTCCTCACGCACTGCATGTGCACTGGCTGCCAGCGACGCAGCGGCCGCAGCCGCCGCTGTACCAATCTCAGACTTGTCGACCTCAGGCGCAGCCGCCCCTACATCGGCCTCGGCCTTCTCACCCTGAGCCGGTTCGCGCACCGGGTCAGCCACGCCGAGGCCGGCTGGGGTGGTTGGCACAGGGGCCTGAGTCGCGGGACGCGTCTTACCGGCCGGCACCGGGGCGGGTCGGGCGGCACCCTTCGGACCGATGGATGCCGAAGCCGCACTGGCAGCTGCTGCGATGGCGGCGAAGGACACGCCTGCCCGGACCCAGGAGCTCGGCGGTGGCTTCGGTGGCGGTGGCGTAGGCGTCGCAGCATCAGGGCTCGGGTCTGCGGGTGCTGATGACGTGGCGTCATGGCCGTGGGTCACATGGAGAAGCGTGGCAGAGGTTGGCCTAAGAGGGTGGTCCCCCTCATTTCGTGAGTTGCGTCGCGCTAAACAAAAGATGTTGTCCTTGTTGTGACTTACTACAGACCAGGCAGGAGTTAGCTGCCATCAGGAGACAATATGCTAACAGCATAGCGGAGGGCAGGGCAGCGGTGGCATACGCTGCCATGTGTGTGAATCATGGGGGTAAAACAGAGCTAGCTGCTGAACTGTGCCTTGTCCAAGATCCCACGCGCAGGCACAGACCAAACAACAAGAAGGCTAATCAGCAACACATCAGTCTGACATGGTGACGGACAAGTCGGCGCAAGCGCGGTCAGAGAACTTTGAAAGAATGCCCACATTGGCGGCTGTGCCGCTTCGGGCGTGTACGTGTTTCGTCATCCCGCGACCTGCGCCACCAGTTCCCCCACGACACCACGACTTTGTAAAGCGCCATGCACAATTGCGCACCAGCACTCGCTACGCGAAGTGTGTCAGGCCACCAGCCTGTCTGGAACAGCCGTCCTCCTATGCCTCACCTGGCTGCGCAGCTTCACTGCTGTTGCGCTGTTCGGGCGCTGCCGACGCAACATCGGAAGCTTCGGAGCCTGCGGGCACCATGGCCGCATTAGGGCATCACATTACAATGCGCGGTGCCGTGCTGTGCCTGGGGGACGGCTACAAAAAGGTGTGACTCGAGAGCCCTTGCTGTCGGTCAAGACGGCAGGCCGCCACGGCGGCGCCTAGGTGATCCTTAGCGGATGCGGGGGATGCGGGGCAAGCCCTCCGCGAGTGGGTGGGCTTTGACGCCTGCTATCTCCGGTCTCCAATGGGCCGACAGTTCCTTAGATATACAGGGACAATCGGTGAATCACATGGGGGTGGCAACATGAACACAACGCCAACGGAACGGCCTGGATTCCGATGCTGGCGGCCATGTCAGGGCGGTCAGAGAACTTTGAAAGACTGCCCACACTGGCGGCTGTGCCGCTTCGGGCGTGTATGTGTTTCGTCATCCAGCAACCTGAGCCAGCGAGCCTAGGGATGCGCACCATTCGCAGCACAACAAGTACGTAAAATGCGATGCCAGAGGTCACCCCGGGCATGCGGTGCCAGAGGCCACCCCGCGCAACAAAACCCTCGCTGTAAGATTGCAAGGTTCGGAACCGCAGACAGCCTTCCTCACAACGTAAGCTTACCCGAAGGGCGGCTTTCTTGCGGCGCAGATGCGTCGTCGTCGTCGTCCTGTCCAGCGGCTTCCAACGCCGCCACCACAGCAGCTGCGGTGCTGGCAAAGCCGCCGGCCTGGCTTGAGCGCAGCGATGCAGCGCGCGCCGCCCGCACACCATCGGCAGTGCTGGCCTTGGCGGTCAGCACCTCCGCGTAGGCCGCCTGCAGTTTTGGATGCGCGGCCTCGTGCGGGGAAGTCACCTCCGCCCCTGCCATGGAACCGGCGCGCACGAGCGAGGCGGTGTTGGCGGCCAATGGTGAAGCCGACGCAGAAAGCGCCTCAAAGTGGCTGGCCGCCGCCGCCACCCCAACCCGCGGGCCGGCATCCGCCGTTGGCGTTGTCGCAGCAGCAGACGGCGAGCCTCCATCAGGACTGGCAGCGTTTTGGCCCTGGGCAGCAACCTCGTTGGCGGCGCTGGGCGCTGGCACGATGCCGAGCGCGACAGCGACGGCGCTGACGCAGGACCCGGGCTGGGACGCCTGGCTGGCTAGGCCATGATTGGGCGCAGCCTCTGCGGTCGGGGTGGCCTCTTGCGTTGCCTTGGTGGCCTCCATCTGCAAAGCCACCGCCGCCGGCGCGGCTCTTGAACAGCCATCTGGCGAGACGGTTGCCAGTGTGCCTGCCACGGCACTCTCGCACGGGCCTGGCACTGCGTCAGCCACAGCGCCATCATCGCTTCCTGAGGCAGCGCCCGCACCAGCCGCGGTCGCCCCCAAGAGGTCGCAGTGGTCGCCGGCCGGGCTCGGCGGGTCCGGGTGCGCGCCCTCGTCTGGAGCGACGACCTCCGGGGCGTCCAGCACGTGGCCCGGGGAGGACCGGCAGGCCGATGCTGGCTGGAGCTCCGAGGCCGAGGCAGCATGTGCTGTGGGACTTGCAGACGACGCCGGCTCTGAACTGGGTGTAGTCGTGTGGCGCGCTGCAACGTCTCCAATAGCTGCCGATGCAGGCGCTGCCGACTCGGGCGTTGCAGACGTCTGATCGTCGGGCATTGTCGTCGCGCTCGGTTGATCCGATGGGGCAGTAGTAGCTGTTGCAGCAGATGCTGCCGGCGCCCCCTCGCGAGGGCTTGCCGTCGCAGCGTCGACATCGTTGCGACGACCGTCCGCCAGCGGTTGGCAGTCCCCGGCAGCGGTCGTGGCGTCATCATTACCGGTCGCCATTGTCGAAGCGGACTGTTCTGGGGCGGTCGCCGCCGTCACTGAAGGTTCCAATCCTTGCCTCGGGGCATCCGCGGCGCCTGCCGACGTCGGGACGGCTGCAGACCCAGAGGCATCGTCCAATTTGGATGTGGCTGGAGCATCCGTGGAAACGGCCGATTGTTGGCCATCAACTGCAGCAGTCGCCGGCGCCGACGTCAACCCAGGCGCACCCTCCGCAGCACTAGTTTCACCGACTGCCGGTGCAATAACAGGCGCTGAAGTGGCTACTGGTTGGACGGGTTCGGCCGCAGCGCCAGTAGCATTCGCCAACGCAGGTACAGCGGATGGGGCGCCGCCAGCAGGGGCTGCCTGCCCACCGACTGCACCCCGAGACACCGTGGCGTCGACGGGCGCGGAGGGCGAAGTGGCAGCAGCAGGGGCGTCTACGGGCGTGGCCGTAGCGACAGGCTCCTCAGATGTAGCTCTGGACTGCGAGGCAGCGGCTGGTGTACAGGCTGGCACGCTGCTTCCCGTCCCCGCCTCTGCGGTAACCAGTGCCGCCTCAGCCGCAACCATGGTTGGGGCCTCTGCTGCCACCGCAACAACCTCCCGGACGTCTGTTACTACGGGGGCATCTGTAGGAGCTGCCGTAACGGCTGGGGTCCCCACATTCACTGTTGTTTCATCGGCAACGGCTGATGGGACGTTGGCGGACTTCTCCACGGTCGCTGCGTTGGGCACTGTGGAGGCCACGACCCCGCCAGTGGCTGTCACGCCAGAAGGCTCCTTGCTTTTTGCTTCCTGGTCCGATGACGCCCCCATGCCATTGCTGTTAGCTTCCACTTTTGTAGAAACTTGCTCAGCGTCTCCATTTAACTGCGGTGCATCCCCTTTCACCTCTAGTTGAGGGGAAAAGAGACAACGGGCGTGGGAAAGGGCTTTGCGTCAACCCAAAAACACCTAAAAAGACAGAAAGCGCGTGTGCTTCAGAACTGGTGACTTGGTTACGCGAGTAGCGTGCACTGACGGTGTCGAGCTTCGTCATTGTCTCCATAAGCACCACGGCACGGTCTGACATCGCCAGAACATGGTCTAACCCCTTCAAACACTATAAGCAACATGTATGGCAACGAGCGCTCTCAATTACTATCGCCAAGGTAGGCATTCTATTAATTGCGGCGGCGACTGACCTTTTGGACCGGTCTCTGCATCTTTGGGCTCGCCTGGCGATGATGAAACATTCTTCTTGTCATCAGCAGTAGCGTCAGCGCCCGGTTTGGCAGTAGCAGGTTGTGCAGCTTTTGACTTCGGCTCCGTCCTGCCCTCCTCAACCTTGTCAACGGCCTTGCCACAAACACAGCCCATTTTTCGCCTCCTGCAGCAAGGACCTCCTACCTACGCCCGGGCGGGATAAACTGCCCCGCCCGGTGGGTTTGAATTTTTGGTCGATTGCCCAAAGGAAAATCCAAATCGTCGGCTCCTGGCTATCAAACACACTCAAACGCACATATCGCACATATATCCACAAAGGACAGCGGTACATTAACTGGTCAACTCCTGCGACGTTCAACGCCTCACGCACCTCAATCCAATTGGTTCCGGAGCGTCAACTGATGAGGTTTGGTCCAAAATGCAACAATTCATCACAATCACATTCAAGTAAACCTCTTGCATAAAATGTTTGTTAGGTAGTTGATAATCTATAATGCGTGTCTCGGTGGCGCGATCGCAGGGTTACGCAAAGTTCGTCGGTGTTAAGACTGTACCCCGACGTGCCATTCAGCCGCGATGCCTCCCACATAAGTTCACTTTGCCCGCCCCGCGTAGACGGCGATCGGCGACGCATCATCTGCGTTCGACTGCAGCCGGTGCGTCGGCGGCAGCAGCTGTCGGGGTAGCCTGCCCTACCTGCCCGGCACCTCCTCTGTTTCAGGATGGCTGGCCTTTGTGGTGTCTTCTCACCCTGTGCGGGGCAATTGCACAGGTACGAACCAGTCCCCCCCCTTAGCTGCTATTATACTTTGCCGCCCGACGCTTGGAGCTAATCGCTACATCAGGCAATGGTGTCTGTCGCCAGCAGCCATCCTGTAATGCGCCGTCCCGCCTCGAGATCTCCACGCATTTGCGATGATCGCAGCGAAATGCGTGCAGGCCCAATCCGTCCATAACTGAGCAGATGCGCAGAGCCGCAATGGCGCAGGCCCTTATCCTAATTTGGCAACATTATGTGGCCCCTCGGTTCTGTATTCCATACCCGTTCGTGTTCCCTCCCGCTGGAACCCATACCCCCCCCTCTGCCCCGCCGCTTCCCCCACCTTAGCTCCCCCTCCCGCATGCTGTACTGCTGTACACACAACCGAGTCACCCAAACGTGTATCGTGACGCAGCGCTCACACTAGAGTCCAGAGGTCGCTCACTCTTCGCCCCACAGCGCCCCCACCCGTTCCATTGGTCCCGTGTGGTCCCAACAAGTCCGCCCCCTGCTTCGTCCCGCACAATGCCCAGCCCCTTGCGCACCCATGTAACCGCACACCCACACCCACAATCGGCCGGGCCTTGCACTTTTACACATTACCTGGGTCTGCTTCTCATTAAACACACTACCTGAATGAATGACCGTTACAGCGGACCTGCGTGTATACTGTATAATATACTTCCGCATGTGAATTGAGCTAAGTGTACCCAGGGCGGTCAGGGGCGAGGCTCTTACTCCGTCCCCACCACACGCCGCGCCCACACCACCGTCGTGCGCAGGTGTGCGAGGCCCGCACCCGTTGGGGCGCGGCGCTGTCCGCCCCGCTGCTGTCCATGCTGTGCGCGGTGGCGCTGGCGGCCGGCGGCGTCATCCCCGTGGACTGCGCCGCGTACGACACGGTGTGGCGGTTTCTGATGCCCCTGGCGGCGGCGTGCTTCCTCCTGGAGACGGACGTGCAGCGGTGGGCGGACCGGGGGGAACGCAGTGCGGGGCGGGGCGGGGCGGTGCCGTGGTGTGAACCAGGCGGGGCGGTGCGGGCCGAGGTCGTGTGCCTTCAGATGTCCCCCAGTGACCGCCCTCCAGCGGGTTCCGCCCCTGGCTGCTGCTGCTGGACGAGCTGAAAGATTGAGCTGCAGGACTCCCCGGTCTGCCGTGCACCATTACTCCTCCTCCTCCCCTTCTCCTTCCTCTTCTGCTCGGTCTCCTCGTCCTTCTCCTCCTCCGCCTCCGCCGCCGACGCCGTCTCCAGTGGCTCGGCAACCCGCCTCCATCCGCATCCCTGCCATCCATCCCAACCCCAATCAAAACCCCGCCGCCGCCTTCCTCTCCGCCGTGACGCAGGCTCATGAGCGACGGCGGGCCGCTGCTGGCGGCCTTCGCGGTGGGCGCTGCGGGCATGGTGCTGGGCGCGCTGGTGGGCTGGTGGCTGCTGCGGGAGCCGCTGGGGCCAGGGGGCGCCAAGCTGGCGGCCTGCCTGTGCGCCAGCTACGTGGGCGGCTCCGTCAACTTCGCCGCGGTGGCGCTGGTGCGGGGCTGCGGGGACGGACCCGGCCGTGAGGACTCGCTGCGGGGCCGGACCGAATGCAGCCGGTCCTTGAGGGGCTGTCCTTCGACCTTTAGGGGCGGTCCTGCTAGGTTCTCAGCCCGGCGGCGGGGCTGCTGCAAGCTGCCGTTGGGGCCCCGTACATCTGTTCGTATGCGTGTGTTTAGCGAGTATGCATGTGTTTTGCGAGTATGCGTGTACGTGTATGTATGTGGAGATACGGCCTCCACTCCCCGCTACCGCCACTGCCCCGTGTTGCTGCGCCCGTTTCAGGCGCTCCAGGTGCCAGCCTCAGCCATCCCTGCAGCGATGGCGGCCGACAACCTGCTCATGGCCGTGTTCCTGGCGGCACTGATGGCCGTGCCCGTGAACACCGCGACGGCGGCCGCCGCCACCGCAGCCGCTACAGCTACTGCCGCCGCCCAGGCCAGCAGCTACAGCCCCGCAACGCCATCTTCAGATCCCGAAGATCGCACCGTGAGCGTTGCCGGCGGCGCAGCGCAAGGTAGCGGGGCAGCAGGAGAGGCAGAGGCAGAGGCGGCGGCGGCGCCGCCACCGCCGCCGCCGTCAATGACGGCCGAGTCGCTGGGCCTGACGCTGGCGGCGGCGACGGCGTCCTGCGCCACAGCGCAGCACCTGGCGCAGGCGCTGAATGCCGTGCCACTGACGCTGCTGATCCTGGCGGGGTTGGCGGCGACGCTGGCGGCGGCGGCGCAGTGGGTGCGCGGCGCCTGGGCGGCGGCGGCCGGTACCGCGACTGGACGCGATGCGGACCGGGTCCCGAGGGGCCCCGTCTTCGCGGGTGGGTGACGCGGCATGGCGCCGAGATCCTCCCCCACCCTTTCTCAGCGGGAGGCAAAATCGTCCGAGAGGACGATCTTAGGCACGTGGGGAAAGATCATCGCGGAAGATCTTACGGGAAGAGTGTATCTCAGCGTAAGATCGGCCGCTGCTGGGACCCGTCTGCGGAGTCCACAACGTTGCCACCTGGTCCCCCCTCACGTCTGCGTTCACCTGCCTTGCCCGACTTGCAGCGGGTCGGTCGGCGGCAGCTTGCAGAGACACCCCTTGATGGGCGGCTCCCCACGACCATGCCTCCGGCGCGTTTCCGCTCATCCTTGACCCCGACTCTGTCTCTCCCCCTCACTCCCTCTCCCCCTCTCTCCCTCTCTCCCTCCCTGTCTCTCGCCCCTCCCATTTTCCACGCACGAGGGCGTGTTTCCCCTCTGACGGTAGGGGCCCCTCGCCCCCCTCGATTTGTCCGACGGTCCTCTTTCGGCCCCCTCCTGTCAATAATGACAGCGGAACCGCAAAAGGGCAACAAACCGATACCCCCCTCCTCCCGGTCGGCCGCTTTCTCTTCCTGACGCTCCCCACACCACCTCACGGTCGGGGCTCCTTAACCCGCTGCCCGCTCCCTGTCCCGCCCGGACCCAGGCGCGGCCCAGCTGGGGACCTGCCTCATGATGCTCTTCTTCGCCGTCATCGGCGCCTCCGCCGGCTCGCTCTCCTGCCTGGCGACCTCCTCCTGCGGGGTGCTGGTGGCCTTCCTGCTGGTCATGGTGGCGGTGCACTGGGCGGTGGTGGCGGCGGTGGGACGGGCGGCGCTGCGGCTGCCGATGGAGGCGCTGATCCTGGGATCCAACGCCAACATCGGGGGCCCCGCCACTGCGGCAGGTGGGTGCCGGGGCGGAGGTCCCTAGGAATCCCTTTTGGGGAAGAGACGTTGGGGGAAGATATATTGGGGGAAGGGGCGTTGGGTTGATAAACAGGCCATGCACAACCAGCCCGGGCAAGGAGGTTGGGCAGCAACGGCTTACGCACGTATGGATTGTGACGTGATGGAGCAGGAGCTCGGTGGCGGGTTGAAAGGCCGCCGCTGGTGAGGCCCCAGACCTGGAGGGTCAGCCCTCCCCACCTCGGGGCTACTTAATGTGGTGTGAGCGGGTCCCGGATTCCTTTCACGAGATGCGATGGTGTCCATCGATGTCCGTACTCCCCCTGGCCCCCTGCAGCCATGGCCGCGGCCAAGGGCTGGCGGCCGCTCATCCAGCCTGCCATGCTGGCCGGCAGTCTGGGCTACGCGACCGGCACCGCGGCGGGGCTGGTGGTGGCGCGGCTGGTTGGAGGCGGTTGACGGCTCGTTGGAGCCGGTTGACGGCTCGTTGGAGCCGGTTGACGGCTCGTTGGAGCCGGTTGACGGCTCGTTGGAGCCGGTTGACGGCTCGTTGGAGCCGGTTGACGGCTCGTTGGAGCCGGTTGACGGCTCGTTGGAGCCGGTTGACGGCTCGTTGGAGCCGGTTGACGGCTCGTTGGAGCCGGTTGACGGCTGGTTGGAGCCGGTTGACGGCTCGTTGGAGCCGGTTGACGGCTCCGTGGGCTCAGTGGGGGGCCCCGGGGAGGGGCGGCGGGTAGGAACCGCAAACACCGAAACCCGGCGGCGCGCAATGGCGAGTCGCAAGCAGGCGGCTGACGCGCGAGCCAGGCGGCTTCATTGGCCTGACAGGCCGCGGAGACGGAAGGGGGCCTCGCGCCAGGAGGGGGAAACGGTCGTTGGAGTTGGGGTGGATATCGTTTGTGTGGTGCTACCGTGTGGGCTACGGGGAGGGCCCAAGCAGAGCAGGTAGGACCGGGCTGAGGAGTGCCGGTGAAACCGGGGATACAGCACCGGGGATACAGCACCGGGGATACAGCACCGGGGATACAACACCGGGGATACAACACCGCGGCGTTTAATATTGACACGTGGTAAACCGGTAATGTGTTGTGTAGCTGCTTCGGGAGCTCCGCACGCTGTCGCCCTCGGGGCGGGCGTGGAGGTCTGCAAGGGGGCTGTTACAAGATAAGCACGTTCGGCGGGACGCAATATAGAATCGCGCCGGATGAGTATTTGCGCTTTCGGGTTACAGAATCGCTGCATTCCCCATTCGTCCTGACGATGAGGGCAATGGATATTTCCCCGGTCGGTGCCGGAGGACCTACAGAGAAGGACTACGGTACACGGACGGGCGGTGGTTGCGGGCGGGTCGTGGTGGTGCGCTGCGATACCTAATGTTTATTGCCGTGAAGGCTGAAGTAAGAGGCAGTTTGGGACCCATTCCTGACTGACGCTTTACGAATGACTTCCGTGTTCCGTCCTTGAGCTTCGAGGGGTTGATGTCGTTCCCAGTGACTGCAGTGTCACCCGCGACAGGCGCAACCTTGAAATGGTTTTTTTTATATAAGAATCGCTTGCATGGGCCGCGCCACGATGTGACATTGTGACTCATCTACGATTGCAACGACAAGTTTCGGCAATTCCGACACCGAACTGCGCGCGACCACATACACCACTAACTACCGCTTTATCAATTTGGTGCATATCTTGCATATCAGTCGTAATTGTTACCGAGAACGGTTCACCGTTTGGATTATCTTCACGCGGTGACGCTGAACGTAACATACATCGGGACATCGCTCCAAATGCGCCTACTCCTGATGTAACTATTAAAAGGGCTATATTTTACATTTGTGTCTCAAGTATGTTTGGACATATGTGCAGCACGCGAACGATAGATAGAGCATGCCCAAATTACGTCTGCCGGCGGGTCTAAATATTTCAGAGAGTTACATCGAAGAGTATCACTGGATAAGTTTCCCACTGACGATCGACAGTACTGGCGACCATTCATCTGACGTTTTTATGAACGGTTATAGGCAACAACAGCTTCCATACACATGCGACCTGGGGAGTAACAGCGAAGGTAATAGTATCTGCCTATGGAGTTATGAAGCCGTAGGCATGGCCAGGGCACAACTCCTTCAAATCGCCCTGCTTGACCACAAGGGGCCGAATCGGAATTCTCATCGGGCATGCACAGGTTCAAGATAATCCCAGCAATACACAGCTTTCCAGTGATACTCGCAATATCCAAGTAAGGCAGCGATCACAGTCCGTCCCGATCAACGGGTCTCAACGGGAGGCAAAAGGCAGCGTGCGACGACGTCGATTAATTCGACTGGTTCAGTTACATATCCACTGCCCAAAGTACTGTCTTCGATCGTAATTCCGCAATGGAACGTATTCCCTACATTCCCTATAGTAGCCTGCTGAGTTAGTTGGTCCGCCAAAGTCAAGCCAGTTCCAATGCGCATGATGACACGTGGTACTTTAAGCTATAACTTATTATTCTCAGATGTGTTAGGTGTGAGGTTATGTTACTTTGTGCATTATGATTCCGTACATTTAAATGGGGTCAATTCTCTGCCCGAGTGCCCGTGTTCTCGGTGCTGCTGTTCTGCAGATTAAAGCTTCCCACATATTTCACTAACAAGTAAGGTCTTTCGTTGTAAGGACTTATTTCGAGTTGGGGAACAGGAGCCGAACTTTACCTCGCAACAGTCTCCTTCCTCGATGACTCGCGTCGTTATTTCCTGACCCACGAAGTATGATTACCTCTAGAGCTATGATTGCTGGTTACATCTAACCAGACTTTTAATCAATATGCACCAAAAGCCAGGAAGTTGTTATTACTATCTCAGGCCCATAACCCCTCCTTTGTTGCAGTTACATCCCGAGCACGTATAAGATTACGTGAAATCACTATGTTAGGCTGCCGTGTTTGGGTCCGTTGATGGAGGCGACGGTGTCGCCGCCCCTCCTCGACACCGCACCGTGGTACCTCGGCTCAAGTAACCAGGGGAAATACTGTCAACTCGTAAGTTAAATTTAAACACTCAATCCACCGCATGCTTGATGTTTCAGCGTTCTGGGTCGTAACCTTGTGTGCCTGAATTGAAACAAGGTCACTTTGCGCATCGATTCTTGTTTTAGGCTCGAGTCATCGATTTGTCTCCTACAGAAATTCTATGTTTTGTCATGGGTAATTTGTCATTACATATAGATATACGCTGTATTCGCTTTTCCCAATGGCGGGAGAAACCACGGAGCGTCCTATCGCGTCAAAGTCTGCAAGTATGCTCGCATTCCTACTTGTCTTCAGGGCAATTTAGCGCCAGAGGAGCCTCGCGGACGGCAGCTGTCTCAAGTGCCGACATGCACTTCCCCCCTTCCGAGCGCAAGTGCTGCAAATTGCGCTCACAAACTCACATTCCTGGTTATTCTACTGGAGCGCTACAAGGAACGTTTTTTGGTCGCCGGAAAGCTCGCTCCATTGCCAAGGATTCGCGGTGCGTTGACTCGTGTGCGAGCATCCGTCGTTACCTGCATACACGCTTTCAACCGCCGCCTGAGCTAACAGCAATCCATTCTGACTCTTACGAATTTCCCTTCTGAATTGTGTTTTGCGCGTTGTGCCACCCTTCGAGGCAAGCTCTGTCCTCCCTCCTGGTTCCGGCCCGGTGGGCTTTCCTGCTCCACCGCAGGGCCCAACAGCCTCCCACACTCGGTGTTTCCCTCACTGCCCTCGCAGCACAATCCTGTGGACGCTCGCCGCGTTGGCCGCCACCACCGCCTGCCTGTCCTGCGGTGCGGCAGCACCCGCACCCGCATCCCCCTGCCCAGTGACCTCAGTCTCGGACCTCGTCCAAGCGCTCGCCAACGCGCAGTGCAGCCGGCTGCGCCTCGATGGCGGCGGGCTGGCCATCACGCAGGCCGCCTGGACCGCCGCCCTCCTCCAGGCGGCGGTCAGCCCCTCCACCCCCACCGGCGTCACCGCCTCAGCATCCCAGCCGCTCCGTGTCTCCCGGAACCTGACACTGGAGGGCAGCAGCACGCAGACGGTCCTCGACTGCGGCTACCTGAAATCCAGGATCGCGCTGGGTCCGGGCGCGGTCCTCCAGGTCGTGGGCCTCACCCTCTCCAAGTGCCGACAGCCTTCGGCCCTGACGGGCGCCGGCGTGGACCTGGTGACGCTGTCCGTGGGCTCGCAGCTGGTGCTGACCGACGTGTCGTACGAGTGTGCGCTGTGTGCCCCGCTGGTGGACATGGTGCGGCTGGCGGTGGCGGTGCCGCGGCCGGCGGCGGTGGGCGGCCAGCAGGCGGTGCGGCTGGTGCAGCAGGCCGGCGGAGACAGCGGCGGCGGCGGCTGCCGCTCGGACGGGACGAGCGGTACGGCACCGCTGGCGGACTGCGTCGACGGGGTGGTGCAGTACGACGACTTTGCGCAGAACGGTGAGGCGGCGCTGTCGCTGACGGTGGCCGGGCCAGGCCATCCTGCAGCCAGGAGGGAGGTCAGGTCAGGTCAGCCGTCGCAAACGGAAACGCAGAGAGGGGACAGGCGCGACAGGGAGGGAGGGAGGGAGGGGGGGAGGGAGGGAGGGAGGGTGCACATAGAGAGGAAGAGAGGAGGGACGAATCCACGCGGTCAAGTCCGGGAAGCGCAGAGGGTTGCTGTCCCATGTCCTCTGCCTCTGTTTCCTTGATGTCCGCGGCAGGCACCGGGCTCGTGCCCGTGCCCGGTGCGTCGGTCGCCAGCACCGACGGCGGTGGCGAGGGCGTGGTCCGCTATCTGGACGTCAGCGCGCTGTGTATGCACGTCGTCGGCAGCGGCTGCGTGGCGGCGCGGGGCCTGGCGGAGTGCGGCCGCCTCGCGGTGGACAACCTGGGGCTGGGCGGCTGGGACGGCTACGACCTGGCCACCACGGGGGGGCAGGGGCAGGGCGGCGGCGGGTCGACGGACGGTCAGACGCGGCGGCTGCTGGCGATCTTGCTGCCGTCGGTGATGCTGGGTGAGCGGGGCCACGCGGCGGGCCCGTGGGGTGGATCGAGTGGACTGGGCGGGTGTGTGTGTGTGGGGGGGGGGAGGTGTAGGGAAAGTAACAGGTAGGCGAGGAAGGCATGCGGAAAGTGGGTTGGGGGGCGGGAAGGGGACGCGGAGGAGGGTGGGCCTCACGCAGGCAGCACGCTGACAGGGGAAAGGGTCGGTCGCCCGGTCGGTCAGGGCCGGGGCGGTGTACGGGTTCTCAGATGCCGGGCTGTGCCGGGGCCGCCGCACTCGGGGCCGGGAATACGGGGGGTTTCTCTAGGGTTTTACACTCCCCCTTGCCCAGGTCACGACCATAGTTGGGCGTCCGGGCATGGATCCCCGGAGTTATCCTTAAGCGGGGCAAGGGCACATTGCTGTCTCTATTGACACAGGCCACTGCGCCGCTGCAGAGAGTTGGGGGCGATGGGCGACTTGAGGAGACGGCAGAGCCCTCGACCCGGGCCCCCGTTGCACATTGCTCCCCTTTGGGGACGGACTTTCACACTTCACGCAATTCACCCTTCCCCCCTCAGTTTCTTTCTTTTCGGGTTTCTTTCTTTTTTTCAGTTTACCCCCCTCCCCTCCCACCCCCCCCCCTCCGCTTGGCAGGCCTGGGGCTGCTGTCCGTCCTGGCGGGTCTGGTGGCATGGTGCCGGCAGCGGCGGAAGTTCTCGCCCTGCCCCAAGGGCATCAAGGAGGCGTACGAGGGGTGAGGCAGCAGCCGTCTGTCGCCGCGTCGAGGTCGGGATGCGGGTCCCAGGCGGGGTCATTGCGTTGGGGAGAAGGGAGGAGCAGAAGCGGTTTGCGCGGCTGGGGGCCCGTCAAGCTCGGCTCCTACGTCGGGAAGGAGGGGGCCGAAGAGCTATGTGGCTTCGATGCAGCTCATGGCGCAAAGCGGAGTCCCACCAGCCAGCACCTCACCTCTCCTTCCGCCATCGGCCCCTCTGCCCCACACCTCACCCCTCGGTGCTCCGAAACCGTTCCGCCATCGGCCCCACGGCCCCACAGGGTGGTGTTTGTGGGTCTGTCCGGCGGCTCCGAGGGGAACTCGCCGCCGGGTCCCTTGGACGGCCCGCTGGCGGCGGCGGTGCGGGCGGGGCAGCCCAAGGGCGGCAAGCAGGTGGCGGCCAGTGGCGGGGAGGAGGTCATCTCCGACGAAGTCTGGAGTGAGTGGGCGGGGTCCGGGATGTGCACGACGCGAGCCGTGGTGGTGGCCCCCTCGCTCTCTCCCTCTCTCGCTTCCATATTTCGACAAATGTCCCACACACCGGTACCACCTCCCCTCCGCGTATGCCCGCGTGCTTCGTATAGGTCAGGCCTGAAAGACCCTTTTGTCGCTGCCGCTGCCGCACTTGATCCACGTTCGTCGTCCGTGTCCCTCCAGGCGGCGACGGCCACCGCTACCCGCCCTCCTGGGACGGCCTAGACGGCCGCGGCCGCGGCTCCGCCAGCCTCACCGCCTCCAACTGCACCTCCACTTCCGCGCCCGCCATCGTGGGCATCATCGTCGCCGGCGCGGGGCCCCTCGCCACGCCGCCGCCTGCCTCCACCTCCTCCCGCGACTGCGGCACCAGCGCCACCGCCGCCTCCGCCCACCCCTGCGGCCACGACCCCTACCACCCGCACCCCCACCACTACCTTTACCTCCACCACCAGAACCACATGTTGCTGGAGAGCGGCGGCGCCGGCAGCGGCAACGCGCCCTCCAGCCCCCGCGCCCCGCTCAGTCTGGTCCTGGGCGTGGACGTCATCGTGACGGCACAGCCGGTGCTGGGCCGGAGCCCGCTGGGCTGCGCCATGCTGGGGCAGTACGGTCAGCTGCCTGTGGCGGTCCGAGCCTTCCATCGCGACCGCCTGGGCGGGTCGGCGGCGCAGCTGGCGTCGCTGAAGGGGGAGGTGGACCAGCTGGCGCGGCGGGGGTACCATCCCAACGTGGTGGCGGTGGTGGGGACGGGCAGCTCGCCCGACGGCGACGAGATATTTGTGCTGGAGGTCAGTCTGAGTCAGAAGGGGATGGCGGGGAGGCCGAGGCAGGGGTCAGACAGGATGGCGGGGAGGCAGGCCGAGGCAGGGAGGCTGAGGGCCAGCGTCCATCCGCCTGCCTGCCTGCCTGCCTGCCTGCCTACAGTCCCCAATGCCCGGCCCCCTCCCCTCCCGCATCCGCAACCGATACTTGTATTCCAATACCAATTGCGTGACCTTGTAGGCAACGCAGTTGGCAGTTGGCCGACCCGTTCACTGCACTCCCTGTCCTTTCCGATACCCAACAACCCCCAACCGCACCAACCGCACCAACGACCCGCAGGAACTGGTGACCACCAACCTGTGGCGGGTGGTTTCGGAAGGACCGGGGCTGTCCATGGAAAGGGCACTGTCCGTCACGCTGGATGTGGCGCTGGGGCTGTCGTACCTGCACCCCAACGTCGTACATCAAAATGTGAGCAGGCGCAGGCAGGGAGAGCGGCGGGCGGTGGAGAGCGGGGGGCCTGCCCATCCGTGCAGCGCGGTGCCGTTGGGGGCCCACGGGAGGACGGCGCCCGGGCGGCTGTGGGGCCGGGCGGACGGCCTGAGGCGGCCGGAAACGGTCTCTAGAAACGGCCTGAAGCGGTGTTTTGCGGAGGAATGAAGAGCATCCAAGGGCGGTCCAACTTGGGCAGCTGTGCTGCGGAGCAGCGCGCCAGCGCCCAGGGCCCCACCCGGCCCGCGAGGGACCGGGTGAGGGGCCAGCGGCCTGCGGCCTCGCCGCCACACGTGACAAGCTGGCAACCCACCCCAGGACCCCCTGGAGGAACGGACCAGCGATTGATTGGCTCGCTGCTTTGCTTCCTCCGACCCAACGCTGAGCACGATCCCCCCTGTCTGCCCTGCCGCCCGTCCGCCCTTCCCTAACCCTGCCCTTGCCTAAACCCCCTGGCAGCAGCGCCGCCTTGATGCGTCTACCGATTTCCTAACCCCTGCCCCACGCCCACTCCCCTCCCTCCATTTCTCCATCGTGTGTGCCCGGCCCGGCCCACCCCGGTCCCCCGCGCAGCTCAAGCCCGAGAGTGTGCTTCTGGACACGTCCTTCAACGCCAAGGTGGCGGACTACGGGTTGGGCCGGCTGCTGGAGTTCGGGGGCCGGGCGGCGGATGGGGAGACCGAACGGGCGAGATACATGGTGGGCGGGGCGGGGCGGGGCGGGGGTTGTGGCGCCATGGTGGGCGGGGCGGGGCCGGGGTTGTGGCGCCATGGTGGGCGGGGCGGGGCCGGGGTTGTGGCGCCATGGTGGGCGGGGCGGGGCCGGGGTTGTGGCGCCATGGTGGGCGGGGCGGGGCCGGGGTTGTGGCGCCATGGTGGGCGGGGCGGGGCCGGGGTTCTTCACTACGGGGGAGGGACAAAAGTGTTCCTTTTTGAGCTGATGAATGTGACGATTTCATTCGCTCGAATATAGTACTTGCCCACCCCGACGGTAAGAATGGCCGCATGAGTGGTGTGGCGGACCTGTGAACGGTTCGCCGGTACCCGATGTGGCGGCGGCGGGGAGGAAGTGAAGCCGCGCGCAGGACTGGCAGCGGGGGCCGGCCTGGGGCCGGGCGGGCCGCCAGCGCAGGCGCTGCCCAGCCCCTGCGTCGGCGCGCGCAGCTGTACGCCTCAGAACCCCACGCCTGCCTCCCCTCGTCCTCTTTACTAATTCTTTCCAGTCGAACCCCCCTCATCCGGACCTGAGCAGGCGCCCGAGTGCTTCCGGGTCGCGGAGTGCCGCGCCGTCCTCGCCGCGGGCGCCCATCCCGCCGCGCTGCCGCAGAGCGATATCTTCAGGTACGGCCCGCCCCCCCCCATCTCGTCGTTGTTGTCCTGCGACTGCGCCTTGAAACCCATCTCCCCAGATACCGTATATATCTGCTGACTGAGCCGCGACGAGGAATCGTCCTGGGCACCACTCTAATGCGCCCGGACGGACGGACGGACGGACGCACCCACCGGCTGGCCGCCATGCTCCCCCGTGTCCCGCAAAACCCATTTTTGAAAACCCTCCGCCCACACACCCACCCTTGCCTGACCCACACACCCACCCATCCCCTCGCGCCCGCAGCCTGGGGGTGCTGCTGTGGGAGATGCTCTCCAGGGAGACCCCCTGGCGGGGCATGGACGCGGCGCAGGTACCACCGGGCATGGGGCGGGGGACATGGGGCGGGGGTGAGGGGGGCCGAGCGGCATAGCGGATAAGGTACTGTACGGCGTTTTGGTCGGCAACGGTGGACGCGGCGCAGGTACCACATGGGACATGGGACGGGGACGGGGCCCCGGGCGGCAGCCCCGGCGGCGCCGCGCTGAGCTGTCGCGGGGAGGCAGGGGGGGGGGGCTGCTGCAGGGTCTGCTGGGGCTGCCCCCGGGGAAGGGAGGCCCTCGCTGGGAGACCGCCCCGACGGAATGGCAGGGGCCCAGGCCCTGCGCCCCACACCGCTGCACAGCTGATCACCAGCCCCGCCCTGGCACTGGCCCGCACACCACGGCATGTTGAGACGTGACCAAGCCGTGTGCTGGCACCGCGGGGTGTGTGTTGATAATGAGAAGTCCACTCCCCGGGGGGTGTGTGTGTGTGTGTGTTGCCGCAGATCGCGCTGGCGGTGGCGACCCAGAACCGGCGGCTGGATATCCCATTGAACGACCGGTGAGCCCCCCCAGCACCGGCATCCCATGGTGTGGGTTTCGTTCTTCTTTTCTATTTAACCCAATGATCCGTGCCACCGTCCTTCGTGGGTTGCCGTGGAGGTGCCGTAGCGGTCTGTGAGGTACGGAATGCGGTGCGGGGAAAGGGGGGGGTGCCCCCGGGCTGGGTGGTCCGCCGCGCCGGCCTGTCGCCTGTCGGTGCTGCCGAGAGCAGCGCGGCGGACCAACGCTGTCCTGGCCCTGCGCCCTCGGCTTGTCTCTGCGCCCTCGGCTTGTCGGTTCGTTGGTTCTAAGGGTGTCTTCAGACTCCTGCCATGTGGGTCACCTCCCCTCTCCCCCTTGGGGTCCCGCAGGTTCCCGCCCAGAGTCCGCAAGCTCATCCTGCAGTGCTGGGAGCAGGTGCGAGCGTGCATGTATAAAATAAAACGTAAAATATTACGAAAAAAAGTATAAAATTAAGGCATAAAAATAAAATATAATAAATAAAAAATAAAAATAAATATAAGTTTAGAGGACGGGGGCCGCAGCCCTGCAATCCTGCCCGTGTCCACAGCCCACTCCAACAACACCGGTGCGCGGTGCTAGCAGACGCCACCACCACCAGGAGCACCATCGTAACGACTGCCACCGCTGCCGTAACGACTCCGACCACCGTGCCGCAATCACATGGACTGCCAAGGACAACAACAGCAACAGCCACAACCATCTCAGCAGCATCACCCCGCGTGACCTTGCACCCTGGGCCTCCTTTCGGTCTCTCAAAACAGCGAACCCGTAAGAAGCTGCCCTGCTCCCTCGCTTTCACCGTAACCTTCCTCCTCCCCCATCCTCCTCCTCTTCCTCCCCCCTCCCAGGAGCCCCGCAAGCGGCCCAGCGCTGCCGAGGTGGCGAAGCGCCTCTCGCAGGTCATACACCAACACCGCGGCCGCAAGTAGGGCCGAGCCCCCCGGCCCGTCCCCTTCCCTTCTCCCCCCTCCGCCGAATCGGTGCGCGCGGGTGCCGACGGGTGTGCGACGGCCTGGCGCCTTCGTGGGGGGCCTGGGAGACGGCGGGCCGTGCGGTCCTGTCCGGCCGCGCAACGCGGCCGAGTACGGCGCCTCAAACTGGCGCCCCCGCGGGATGACGGGTCCAGGGCTGCGCGGTGTGCAGCTCCCAGGGGTGGCAGCTCCAGGGACGGGGCACGGGGCCAGCCACGGAGCCGGGTTGCGCTCGCTGGCGGATGCTGTCGGTGTATTGTACAGCTGTGGATCACGGATGATCTCGATGATGTCGAGTCCCAGATCGGGTACAAAGGGTGGGTCTCAGGGGCGGTTATCCACCGTACCTGTCATTTTGGAGCTCGGCAGATCAGCGCGGAGGCGACGACATGTGCGGTTCCGGCTGGCTGGCTGCTTGGGGCCGAAAGCTGCAGAGGGGACGGACCAGCGGAGGGAAACCGTCGGGGGACGCCGTCTGGGACCGTCGCCCTGCCCGCCCCGCGTGAGAAGGCGGTAATTGACCCCACCCGCGGTGGTTGTGGTTGTGGTTGCGGTCTGGGCGGTGCAGCGGTGTAGTTGCACGAGAGGGAGGAGGAGCACGGCTACGGGGAGGGCAGCGGCTTGTCGGGAGGCAAGTTGCCAGTGCCGGTGCCGGCCACAGCTGGATGGACGAGTTAGAGGGACCAGTTGACACCGGAGCATGCGGTGAGTGGGGCGGGCGGTGCTGTAAGGGGTTTGCAACCATGCGTTGTAGCAGCGGACGCGTTGGCTGGTGGGTGAAGTGGTGAGGGACCGCGCGGCCGACCGCGGGATGATGCGGCGGCGGTTCAAGGGTGATGAAGGAGGCAAAGCCGGCGTTCCAGCTTACAAGGACAACTTCGAGGCCAGCCTCGACCGCCTCCTGGTCCTCCACCTCCTCCTCCTCAACTAGAGGACAGGCGGGGCTGGCTCCACGTTCTGTTCTGTTGTGGCTCCAGGGGTTTATAGACCACCTTGCTTGTCGGTGAGGACCGATACGGCACTGTCACGTTCGCTGGTGGTGTCCAGGTGGTTCAGGCCAGGTCAAGAAGGTTTAGGGCAAGGGAGCGGCCACGCACCTGGACACCGGGGGGCGTGGGGCGTCCAGGGGTTTCGACTTTGTGTCAGACCGTACAGGACGATAGCCGTTAGAGTATAGTCGTACCACTGTCAGTCTCGCGCTTCGAATTCCACCGCCCCGACGGACTTTGACTGACTGACCCGACTCGCAGACCAGAACCCGCCTCCTCATCCGCTGCCGCCGCCGCCGCCGCCGTCACTGTCGTTGCTGCCGTTCCTCACGTTGCCATGGCTGTGCATCCATCCCGTTGTGCACACCATCCGTTGTGCATCCATCCTCACACTTTTGTCATGACTGCCTAGACCTCTCTTGACCCTAAAAAGTGTGACGCCCACATTGGGGGGATGCCGGGCGGGTCCTGTAGCGCCCTGCCTCTAGATCTTCCTAGCACCTCACCCGGTCCTCGAAACACGATGCGGCTCGCCGTGATGATCTATGTAGGGTCTCGTTTTGTGATCTAGGGTTTAGTCGTCATCTGGTGTACATTTGGGGCGTAGCTGTGTGTGTGTGTATCGGCCGGTCCGGCGGCGGATGGTGGTAGCGAAGGAAAGAGGGCCGGGGAGCGGCGCAAAACGGCGCTGGGAGGAGCCGTACCATGTGGCGGCAGTGCGCCTCCCGTGTTGGCGCCGCGGGCGGGGCGGGGCGGGGCGGGCCAAAAATATATTCTCCGCTGCGTCGGGCTTTGGCCGGATTGCATGCCCCTGACCTAAACCAAACGGACTGCGACCGATCCTAGTACAGAGACTCAGACGACCCGGGGGATATGCAGCTAAGGTACCTGATCCAGCTCTCGTGCTGTGCGGGGTACTTTGCGCCGTATGCCCTACGCCCGGGCAAGATGTTGTGGACCGTTGGTAGTTGGTTCACTGAGGCCGTTAGCGGTTGGTTGCCAGGGACCCGGCCGCTGTTGCGAGAGGTGCCGATGGTGGTGGTGGATGCCGCTGCAGCTTAATTTTGTGGGGGACAGCCCTTCTGTCCCCCCTAAATGCAGTGGCGCGCTCCTGGTTGGTTGGTTGGGAGCGCACCGAGCCAGCCGACATCACGCGCCCGGCGGGTGGGTCAGGTTTAGAGGCAGCTCCCACACACAGACAGACAGACAGACAGACGCATGTTCGCGCGCGCACATCTCGCGGCTTAGCGGCCCGTGCATTAGTGCCATTGTGGATAGGGCGGCATGGGCCTGGGGCGCACTAGCTTTCTCATTAGTCGGCATAGTTGGAGGATGCATGCCGCGGACGGACGGAGACATGCCGGGCGGGTTGGGGTAGTCGCAAAAGCCACGCCATGACCTCGGTTGGGCTGTTGGGTTCAGGGTTCAGGCAGCACCGTCTGGCCTCTAGCTGGGCTCGACGGCCCCTGCTGGCCCCGCCCGCGTCGTCCACGCTCCAGGGAGAGCGGACGCGGGTATTCGCCCGCAAGCGAGTGCTGCTGTTCTGGTGGGCGGAAGGGAGACCTGCGTAGCTGCGTTGGCGGAAGGGAAACGAAAGGGAAACCTGCATTGGAAGAAAGCAGGTGGTGGAGAGGCGGGCACAAATCACGTATTGGGCCAACAACAGGCCGAGACCGGCTGTCCGCGACAGACAGACGGACGGACGGACGGACGAACAGGCGAAGCGCGGCATGTGCGTGTGCACTCGGCGGCTTCCTTTCTTGGTTCCGGAGCTCTCTGTATGTGATTGATCGCTCTACCGTACCCGGCACATCAATCACGTGCGCTCAAATCCGTATCGTCCGAACCGTACGACATGTGCATGACGCAGCTAGGTAGCTACACCGTTGGGAGGTGAATTACTAACATTGTTGTTGGTGACATGATGACCTACCTATGATTGTTGGCGTGTCTTTGACATACGGCATCGTACACAATTGTTACAAGGGTTGGCTTCTGTCCCATTGTCGATTTGGGTTGACGCCGCGCGTTAGGGTGGTGACGCATCTTTTGCGACGCAGGTCAAGGCGGATCTTCTTCGTGTTTGGTTGGCTGCGAAGATGGTGATTGTTGCGGACGGTGAGCACGCCACGCGCCCACCATAACCTCAGATTGTATGAGCGCCCTCTGCGGATGCGGGCCTTCCTCTGTTTGTTGTGTCCGCCGCCCTAAGTTGTCTTGTCCGCGGGGCCTTGCTCCGCAGAAACGTGGCCCTGTGACGAAATAAACACACAGACGCACACGCACATACACACGCTCAGTTTTTGTTTACACACACGCTCGCGGGGCGGGTTTATCATTAAACACACAGACGCACACAGAGGGGCGGGTTTCTTTGCTAAGCACACACACACACACACATTGCTGGACACGGTTCTGCTTGTTCGCGGCTCAGCTTTTCTCCTTGCTAACACACACACACACACACACGCGCGCGGACACTGTCACTGGCTTCCTGTCTCGCAGCTCAGTGGCCCCCCCCCCGAACAAACGCCCGCGCTCGCTCTCGCACGCTCCGAAACCGCTGCACACGCCGCGACGGCAGGCAACATCCACGCACGAGCCAGCCCGACACCCTTCGTTCCCTGCACTGCACTGCACAATGCCACACATCGGCTTGCACCGCCTCCCCCATGCCCCCATGAGCCCACCGGCGACAACACCATCCATCTTCGACACACCGCCATTCGGTTGCTCGTTCGTTCCTTCAGTGCACATCGAACCCCAATCTGTCGCATCCGGGCCCCCGCCTTCAATCACAACGCGTCCATCAAACCGACACACGCAACTGACAACTGACTCTAACCCAATCATACACCTCAGCTTCCCTCATCGATTCACACATCGCGCCAAGGGCATCCTGGCCCGCCGACACCGAGAAGGCAGATACGCCGGGCATCCGTGACCACTGCGGCAGGTTGCAGGACGCGTCGCGTCGCAAGGGCTTTCAGGTCCGAACGTCCGAACGCCCCGCACACGCCTTCGTGCTCTGCTGAGCCCGCCTCTCCCTTTCCCCTTCCGCTCTCTCCCCCTCCGTGCCACGTATCGGTTCCCCAATCCATATCCCCCTCCGGCCTTTTCCCTTCCGCCCCCTTTCCCCTCGCCACATCCGCCCTTTCCCCCTTCCCTCGCCACGTCCTCATTCTGCAAGCGGTGGTCATCCACTCAGCAGCCGTCGCGGCCTGCCGCCGCCGCCGCCCTGACCCGCCCGGTGCAGTAATCCACACCGGGGGGCCATCCCTGTCAGCCTCCAGACATCTGTCCCCAACTTTGCAGCGTGTCAACCTCCCACGATCAACCGGAGAGCGACCCTTTCCCAGTTCCAGTACCCGGACACAGCTCAACACGCCATTCTGAATGAACCTCCTCCTAAGGGCAGGGCCGCCGGACGGCGGGCTGCGGGCAGGCTGGCCCCCACGATTGGATGGCCACGCCATCGACCACCGCTCCCGCTCCAGCGCCCCACCGCTCCAGCGCCCCACCGCCGACCCTGTCGCCCATCACCGTCATCACCAAAGTGGTCAATGTGGTCCGTTCCAACTCGCCGCAATTCATAGTCGCACAACACACAGAACTGCACACAACACAACACAACACATAACACACAGCACACAGTACAGCGAGTCCATGACCCAAACTGGCGCATGTCACTCACGGGCGGGATGGTGGCGGCGTTGACCATCCCTTGACAGTTGACGGTTGAGAGTTGCCAACCGCCCGCCGCTGGTAATGACGCTGACACCACCGCCAGAAGACCCCAACCCCCAACCCCCAACCACCCCACGTGACATCATGGGAATGTCACCCCACGTTGCGGCAGCAGAAGCCACAGCAGCAGTACCCGGTGGCCATTCGCACAATCGAGAGCAAGATCAAGATCGTCCATTGCCAGAAGTCGAGCACGGGTACGCGATCCACTACATCCGTAAGGCCCTTGTAGCGCTGCGCTCCGAAACCAATGCCCAGCCCCCTTTCCCTCCGGGCCGGCGCGCCACCAGGCAGGGGAGGAGAGAGGGCGCCGGCTTAGTTCTCTGACCCAACCCTGCCGCTCGATGAACGTCTGTCTAGACGTCGTACCACAAACCTCACCGTACACTGCAGACCATGACGTCGTACCCCACGCGGATCCATGAGTGCCTGCGCGTCTAATATTCACATGTGTGTGTACTTGTGTGTTATTCGGCAGGCAACACAGGCCGCGTGTTGACGCCGTACATCACGCTTGCTCCTCCCCAGCAGAGCACTCCGACCGCGAAGAACCAAAGCGGCGGGGGGAGGTCAACCCAAGGGGAGGTATCCGCATGGCGTCCACCGCAGGATATCGGTCCTACAGGTGACCCCATTCCGAATGGTGACCCCGTTTCAACCCATCCAAGCCCCTGTCCCGTCCCGTGAGATGCCCCGGACGATCCCAATCCAGGAGGCAAGCGCGGGTCCGCCCCCTCACTGCCCATCCACCGACGGCGCCGACACCACGACTCAGGCTTCCTACAAGCCGCTGTAATCGTCGTCGTGAAGCCGTACCGTTCCCTCGCCGTCGTCGGCGCCGCCAGTAGACCCCAGTAGGCGGCGGCGTGCCGTACCGTGACGTGTCGTGCCGCTGGCTGATGACTGTGCCACGTCGGCCCCTCACGTCACTGACGCCGCCGCGCTGCCGGCCGCCGCCCCAGCGCCCAACGGCCCCGTGGCGCCACTAGGGCCGCCGCCGGGCTGCGCGCCCTGACCCGCAGCCCCCACGCCCGTCCCTTTCGGTGTCCCGCCCGCGGCCGCTGCACCGCCCTGTAGCTGTCCCGCCACCGGCACCGACATCGCGGGTTTGGCCGCATGCACCGCCGCCGGCCCGGCCCCCGTGGCGCCCCCGTTGGCGCTGGCGCTGGCGCCATTGCCGCCCTGGGCGGGGGGCGGCCCCAGCGACCTGGCGGGTGGCTGCGACGCCGCCTGAGCAGCCAGGAAGGGCAGCCGCGGGTGGTTCCGCTGATCCGCCTCAAGCTCCGCCATGCGCGCCTGACTGCGGGCCACGGCGCCCGGCTTACGGCGGCCGACCTGCAAGGTAGCGGTAGAGGTACGGTTTACGGCGAGGTACGCGATGCAGGTCTGCGAATGACCCGCGGGTCGCTCGGTCGCCGGTGCCGATGGCGCGAGGCGGGGTACGGGCGCCGTGTAGAGTGTACGGTGTGTGCGGCGCGGTACGATGAGCACCCTTCCGGCCGTCACTTCGCTGGAGGTCCTGGTACAGTTGAGTCTTTATACGGATATTTGCTCTGGCAGCAGCGCAGTATAAATATGTCTGCTAATTTCCTATACCCTTCTGCCGCACCCGCACCCGGCCGCACCAAACGGCACAACCGCTCCCTCTTCACCCCAATGCGCACCCTAGCAGAAACGCGCCCTCCTCATCGTCTGCAGATCCCAGGTCCCAGGTCCCAGATCCCACGCGCCGACGTCGTCCTAATGCATGATCACAATGACAGGTACAATAAAGTGCCCTCCCCACGCACTTTTCCCCGCGCCCCCTCTTTCCCCAGCATACTCGGTGTCAGCCCACCAGAACTCTGCACCTTCACTCAAACCCTACGTCCCTCTCAATTCCTACAGCTTAGCCTCCCGGCCGCTAACACACACATACACACATACACGGGCGGGCGGGTTGCAATTCTAAACACACATACACACACGCGCGCGCGCGCACACACACATGCATCCCGGGTTTATCGCTAAACAGTTGACGCACCGTGTCACACACCCCTGCCCTGCCTGGCCAACCGAGGAACGCACAGCCCTACCTGGCCAAAACCCTAGAACGCACAGCCCTACCTGGTACGCCGCCACAGTCGCGTGATCCATCTTCCCCGGCGGCCGGGCCACCGGCGCCAGACCCATCAGGCCCCCCCCCTTGTTGTCCGTGTTCAGACTGGGGCCCGCCCCCGGCTCCCGGGACAGCAGACTCCGCTCCCTCTCCCGGTTGCGGGCCTCCACGTGTTGCCGTTGCTCGTCCGTCACGTCGTACACGTGCTGCAGCAGCTGCTCCGCCAGGCCCCGCGCCGTCATGCCCGAGTGGCCGTGGTGGCCCAGTAACCCGTGCCCATGGCCCCTGCTGCCGCCGGCGGCGGAGCCGGCGGCTGACCCGTGGGTCGAGTCCCCGGCGGTTAGCCGGCGGTCCGCGTCCACGAGGACGTCCCGTAAGAGGTCCATCGCCTTGGCCTGGCACTCGGCCGGCGAAAGCGCGGGAAGGTCGTTGTCCGCGGAATCCAGGACCTGCGTACGGTACGGTACGGGTAGCTCTGTAGTACGGGGAGTACGGCAACAAGTACAGGGGACAAGCCCCTTGGCGGCGGCCAATGGTCGGACGCCACCAATGCTCGCGAGCCCCCCCGAGCCCGCGCTGCACGCAGTGGGCTGCCCGCCTCCTTCGCGCATCGCGCGGGACCTTTGCCCTGGCAGCAGCGCAGTTTGAATACGCCTACCAATTCCCTACACCCCTGCCCCTACCCCAACCCCCACCTGGTGCCGCGCCATCTTGCGGATGACGGGGTCAAAGTTATCCGCCACACCGTCCGACGTGAGGAAGATGAAGTCGCCCTCCTCCAGGAAGGTGAGGCACAACAGCATGTTGGCCAGGTCCGGCTCCTCACCCAGCGCGTAGCCCAGGGCGCCTGGACACCAGCGGGGGTCGCTGCGGGGTGGGGTGGGGGTGGGGGGTTATAGGAAATTGGGGGTGGGGTGGGGTGGGGGTGGGGTGGGGGTGGGGGTGGGGTGGGGGTGGGGTGGGGTGGGGTGGGGGGTTATAGGAAATTGGTAGACATATTTTATATTGCGCTGCTGCCAGAGCAAATATCCGATACAGACTCGACTGTACCAGGATCGCCAGCGAAGTGACGAAGTCCACCTTGTAGGCCTTGACAAATAATAGGAAATTGGTAGACATATTCAAAGGGAGGTCAAGAGCCCCGTCAGGACCCCGTCAGGACGCTCCGGGCCCCGTCGTCCACGCCTTACGCAGGCAGGCACCGATGTGTTCATTGCCCGTCTCCGCCTCCCTGCCTGGCCCCCCCCTCCCTGGCCTGCCCGCTCGCCCCGCAGCCCTCCTTGCCCGCCACAGACAGCGACACCGCCCCTCCGTCCCCACCTTCCCTGTCAATCACGACAGCGAAGCCGCAAAAAAAGGCCACCCAGGGGGTCACAGTTGTCGGGGCGGTCGGCGCCCCGCCCCGCCCCGCCCCGCCCTGCCCCGCCCCGCCCCGCCCTCTCCGAAAGACGAAATGCGAAATGCTTCTCCCGTCTCCTCCCAAGAGGCTAGGGACCTCCTCCCCCCCTACCCACCGGGCGCCCTCCGCATGCGCCTGCGCGGTGACCTCCTCCACCGTCTGTTTACTGCTGCGGTACACGTACGCCGCACTGTCGCCCACAGTCATCGTGATGGCCGCCCAGCGACCCGGGTGCCGCACCCACTTGAGGGGCAGCACCACACTCACGACCTGCCACGGTGCGGTGCGGTGCGGTGAAGTGCGGTGTGCGATGGGTTGGGTACAGCGGATCAGCGGGCATAAGAGAGAGGTCGCTGACTGGCTGGGATCCCATTTTGGTTGTGTCAGCCATTTCCTTCGCGGACCGCTCCCCGGGGTAGCACGGCTCCTTACCCATCGCCCTATTCTCGTCCTTCCGGACTCCACCCCCCTGGCTGTCTTCCCGCCTCTCCCGCCTCTCTGTCTTCCCGCCCCTCCAGCCCCTCCGGACCCTCCTGTCCTCCCAACCGCAATCTGTCAATCCTCTGCACCTCATCAACCCTCGGGGGCCCCGGGCAATCATCCCTAGGGCTCCTCGCTTCTTGAAATCCACCCGACACCCTCAAGGCCCGTTGGCCGTCCCTCGCCCTCCCGCCCCTCGCCCTCCCGTCCATCGCCCCACTGCCCCCGCCCCTCCCGCCCCTCATCGCCTCCTCCCCTACCAGTGTGGTCAGCGTTCCAAACTGCTGCAGGATGAGCTTCTGGCTCGCGGACAGGGACTCCACCAGGTGACGAAACACGGTGTGGCAGTCCAGGGCCGAGTCATCTGGGGGAAGGGAAGGGGGGGCCACAAAATCACACCACGTGCACATGCCGTCATGCAGGGGAGCATGGGAGCATGCGGAAAAGCAAGCAAGCCACGGCGCGGGAGGCAGAGCGTAGAGGCGGCGTGGAAGGATGTGGAACCATTCGCGGCAACAACACCAGGTCAGAATGGTCGAACGCGGTCGGCGTGGCGCGGTGTGGATTCTCGAAGGGGGGAGGTCCGATGCACGGCTGCTGCAAGCTTGTCGGTGGGTGCTGATGTCCTAGGCTAGGACTTGGTCTGGATGTCCGCCAGTTCCCTATACCGCCCCCCGGGCCCACACGCAACGACGCAACGGCCGGTGTCGCGGCGTCGGGTTTCTGCTGGAAGCGATTAAATTGGCATTGACCGCCTCCGGGGCGGCGGGGTTCCTAGTGGGACCAATCCTCAGCGAGGCGCGGCTTTGCCGCGTCCTCCTCCCCGTCCTGCTCCTCCTCGCCACCCTTCGACATCCCCTGAGGCTCCTCCAACCTCCCCTGGAGGCGCCTCCAACCTCCCCTGGGGTTCTTCCATCCCGCTTTGCGGCTCCTCCACCGCCCCGTCTGTTGCTCCGCCACCCAGGCACAGCAGCACTCCGGCAAAGCACTGCCACTGCCCCTACCCCCCATATGTCTACTAATTTCCTACCCCCCTATTGGCGCTGACTTTTGCGCTTACTTTCATGCTGCTTGAGCGCGTGGTGCATGTGATTGAGGCACCCAAGTACGGCGCAGCGGGCAGCGCGCCGAGGCGGCTCGCCCCAGTTTACTCCATCTGCAACGGCCAGGATGGCGCCCTCCGGATAAGCGAGGATGCCGAAGCAATCCGCAACTGGCTCGCCGTTGCGACGACCCGTTGGGCCAAGGTCGTACATAGACACAGAAATGCCATAAGCCCAATCCACGGGATTATCCCAAGTAACCGGCAAGTCTGCAGAAACGCAAAACAGGGACGTGAGGTTTGAAAATCTGGAAATGCTCGTCCGTCCTGTGCGTGGCCGAACCAAGACTCGGTTACTCGTTACTCGTTCAATGCGCAGCTCAAGAGCAGCTGGACTAACCTGGAGCAAATTGTTTATACACTGCCACGCCGGTGTCGGGGCCAGAATGCGACGCAACGATGGTCGTGTTGGGCTTGCTGAGGTGCAGGTTCGCCTCAGGGGGCTCTCCCTCAGCCCCCTGTTTCCCACACAACGTGCCGCATTCTAGCCTTTTTACTGCAGATTGTTCCCTGTTATCAACCCAGGCATCAGGCGATGAGTTAGGACAGAAACAATCGCCGCCGAGCTTAAAACCCTTGGCTTACTTGAGGCGAGCACCCAAATGTCGGAAAAAATTCATAAACATTCACCGGGCCTCGCGCATCCGCGAGGCAGCCGCGTAACACCGGCGGCGAGAAAGCGCTGAACAGTATGGCAAGCCTCCACGAACCCGCGCCAAGCCAAGGCAGGAGCTTCACCAGCTTTAATTAAAAGTCCAATTGTTAACAATTTTCGATTCAGAGTTTCAAGACTTATTCCTTGGTGCAACGGTGAGTATGAATTCTGTAGGTAGCGAAGTCGCAGCGTTGTGTAGTATATGCCTTTTTATATAACGCAGCCAACCAAATGCCCGTGAACGCGGATGTCATGCCGTGAAGGGGCCATAGAAATACGCGCTGTACGGTCTCGCGTTTTCCGTTTGGGTACGAAATCATTGTGGCGCAGGGCTAGGCGTCTGCAAGTGGCCGACATGGATAGCCAACGACATGCGCAATTTGTTGATGCTGCACTCCATCACGAAACGCACTTGGCGAGTGTTCGGCCGTGCAGAAAAATCTTCTGCAATAGCATTTGGCTCGACGCGCCTACTCCATGTCCGAATCGTCATCCACCAAATCTACCACCTCAACGACTGTCGACGCCCTGGGCACCACGCCATGAGCCAAAGGAACTTGCCGCGTCTCCCAAGGGCCTTGATGAGAGCCTTTGCCACGCGGGGGATCCGTGTCCCCCCCTTGTGCCCGGCGACCCTCAAGCGCGTGCGCCCTTGGCGGAAGCTGCTCAGGCTGTGGCTGCTCTTCGTCCTCCTCCATCACCACGTCATTGTCGTCGTCCACAATGGCATGTAGGACCCGAACAACCATGGTGTTGTCCCGCCGCACATCGCCACTGCTACCGACACCGCCAGACGCCATCGGGCACGTTGGCGCTGACCCGGGCCCAGGTCGCGCAAGACCCCCAACCGCCGGCGCCGCGGCATCAGTAACCGCACCACGTCCTTCGGCGCCAGCCCCTTCGCCAGATGGCCCAGCAGCCGCGCCCCGGCGCTCTGCGCCCGCTGTGCTCTGCACCTCCGCCCCTGCTTGCTTTACCGGCTGCCGCATCCGCGAAGCCGCCGATTCTTCCGAGGGCCTCAGCGGCCGCGGCTCGCCCTGCCCGAACCTCGCAAGGGCCGCTTCCGCGCAACGCCGTCGGCGCTCCTCCGCAGCAGCCCCTTCCACACCGCCGCCGCAGCCGCCACCCACGCCCTCCGGCTCCGTCGCTGCCGGCGCCCCCGCGTCTGGGTGCGCGTCACCCCGTGCGCGCCCCGTCCCACGCACGTCCCCCTCGCACCCGCCGCCACCTCGCGCGCCTGTTCCGGCCATCGCCATGCTGCCCCCTGCGCCACCAGCTGCTGCTGCTGCCGCTGCCCCTGTTGCCTCCCTTGCCCCTACCGCCACCGAAGTGCTTGCTGCGCCGGCCGCTGCTTCCGCTGCCGGCGATCCCCTCCTCGGCCTCGGTGCCTGCGATGGCTGCGACCCGGCCGGGTGCACCGGGTGTCCAAGCGCCGCACCCATGTCCGAGGAGGACACGACGGGACCCGTCGCCGCGTCCCGCACAGCACCGCGTTCAATCGCCCGCAGCTCCGGAACCGCGCCGCGGCCATCCCCAGGCAAGACAGTGCCAGCAGTGCCACCCAAGGACGTCGCCGGCCAGAGGTCTCGGTGCTGATGTTCTCGGTGCTGTTGGTTGTCGGACGACGGCACCGGTCGTCTAGGCTGCAGCAGTCGGTCTAACGGGCCAGTCCGTGCGCGGGACTGTGGCCGGTCGGTCCCACCGCCTCCTGCTCCGCTGCCACTACCGCCACCCGTCCCCGTCACTGCCACCGCCCCGCGCTTGGACGGCCCAGCTTCACCCGACGGCCCGTGTGGGCCAGCCGCTCCCGCCGGCGACGGCGGCCGGTCTGGGCCCCGCTTGGCGCCGCGGACTATGCCGTCTATCCGCTGCTGCCCAGGCGGCAACACCGGCTTGCGGTTGGGCTGCGGCACCGGCTGCGTCGCGCCGCCAGGGAGCTTCTTCTTGCTGGCTTTGGGCTTGGCCGGCGGCTCCTTGACCTTTATGTAGGCGCCGCCACAGCCGCGCAGGTGCGTATGGTAGCCGCAGTTTGGGTCGCGGCAGGCGTCGCAGCGCGCGCCGGCGCGTCTGCGCAGCGGTCAACCAGGGAAGCGCAGCACCGCGGACTGGGGACGCAGTGCGGGGTGCTCTGGCCTTCACGCCGCTGCTCGACCCGGCCACCCCGTCATCCCGCGCCTGTGCAGAAGACCCAGGTACCTCTCCTTCAAAAGAAGTTCAGGGAACGACATGCCCTCCTGATCAGCCGTGTCATCCCGAGAGCCCCTTGAGCCCCCTCCTCTCGGATATTTGCTCTGGCAGCAGCGCAGTATATATATTTTATGTCTACCAATTTCCTATACCCCTCCTCTTCCCCTTCACTTCGCTGAAATATCCATACCCAACATCCTCTACACAACCCTCCCACCCCGCCCACACACCCGATGCAGTCCGCCTCCTGCGGCGGCCGGTTCATGGCTCGCTTGATGACCTTCTTGCAGCGCTCGCACTCCCACCAGTGCGTGCGGTAGTTGTCCACCTCGCCGTGCATCGAGTGGGTGGTGGTGATGTTGTAGCCGCCGGGCGGCCGCTGCGGGGGAGCGGGCGCGAACGCTTTCGAGGCGGCGGCGCTGCGCACCGCGACACCGGCCACTAAGCAGCCAGGCGGGGCCCACTGCTGTCCAACGCGCCATACGTTAAATGTTTATATTTATATAAATTTCATATTAATAAATGTATATATATATTTATTGCGACGCGCTAACCTGCAAAACAACCGCCTCTGGGTGCCGCCAGACGTGCCGCTGGGTGAAGGCAAGGGGGCGGGAAGTTAACGTGGAAACAGCCTCCGGAGCCCGGCAACCAAGGGGAAGGGGCTGATGCACTGATGAAGCTGCCACGCCGAGGGAGGGAGGCAGCACCCCAGGCCCGAGGCCGGGTGGACACACCTGCGGGTCGGGCGCGGTGCTCCTGTTTATCTTGTTCATGAGGTCCACAAAGGGCGGGCCGTGGCCCCCCGGGTCCGGGTCACGGATGCGCAGCGTCATGTTGTGCGCGTGTATCATCTCGTGGAGCAGCACCTGCAGGAGGCCAGGGGGGCGGGAGGGCGGCTGTGTAGGAACCGACGGACGCCAGCTTGATAGGGATGATGTAGGGCGCCGGGGTGTACTATTACAGCCGCGCTAACTTGACCGGCGCAGACAGCCGACTCCGTGGTCCGTGCCTTCGTGACCAAACGCCAGGATATTCATGGCTGGCAAATGGCGCCGTACCAGTAGTGAAGTGTTTTGAGTAGTAGAAATTGCCGCAGGCAGACCACATTAAGAAGGGAGAGCAGCGGGCCACACGGGCCAAGCACTGACACGGCGAGAGACGCGGGAGAGACCACATCAGCCCCGCAATACATCCTCCGCAGGGCTCACCATCTTGAGGTCGCGCACGGGCCGCAGCTGTGCGTCAGATTACCATGTCGGACAGGCCGAGAGAGTGCAGAGGTCGGGCAAGGGAGTAAGGGGATGGTTCGTTAGATGCCAAACAAGTGGGCCCGAATCATATGGGACCTTCCTGCCAATGCCAGGTGCAGACACGACCGACCCAGGCATTTCCCCTGTGGCCTAACGATACAACATTATGCATTCCACGTTCTTTATAAGACGATTAGGAATCAGTTATATTCGCCACTCAGAACTGGCCTATGACCCCTGGGGCGAGCGATATGCACCTACCTTGAGCAGTGGTTCACTGAGCTTGATTTGACAACCTGAGAGAGGGTGGTAACGACAAACGCCACCACATCTGCAGCACAGCAGCAACAAGCTAGGTGACGTAACGGCAAGGATGTTGCAACCCAGTGCCAGTCATGTCAACGCTAAGACAGCAGATGTACTCCACGAAATTAATACAATGCACGCTTATGGTCGCACGGCAGAACTATTTTCGCCCTGAACTCACAGCGTCATACGACTGCTGCTCCATTCAACAGTTGTGTTTCCGAGCAAGACTCCACTAAAATACAGGTCGTTATAGTACAAGAATAAAGAATGTATATCGGGAAATTCGTCCCCAAGTTCTTCAAATTCATCCATAGCTGAAAAAAAGAGCACAATTTAACGCATTGGGAAATAATATGGCATGATATGGATACCATAAAGAAAATTAGGATTCATAGTTGTATTGTGTTGTGTGCTTCTGTGGTTAAGTAATCGCGCCAGCGTACTGTACGGCTTGAAAAGTTTCTGGGAGATACCGCAGCGAGTATGTTTCTTCGCACAAGGCGACCATAGACAATTGATTGATAACTTGCGCCATGCTGCACCTGGCGCGCTTGTGCGTGGTGGGTTGCCGAAGGTCACTGCTCGCAGCCGGTTCCGACAGCGCGACGCTGCAAGGCCCGGCGTTGCCGGTGTCCTCGTTACTAGCCCAATGGACAGTTTGCTTAAGAGGTATCAAGAAGTCTGCCCAGCAGGTGAGATCACGCGCCATCGTGTGCGCCAGGCAAGCCATCCCCCCCCCTTCGCCATCCCCCCCCCGTTCATTGTCGACACGGTCACACAATGAACGCACAACCAACATTGCTCAGCCATTTGTCAATCCGGCTCACCGAGCACCTCCAACCTACCATTTTGTGTGCCTTCCCGATTTACAGCACTCCGCGTCTGCGCAAACCATCTTCAGCGAACCACCAATACCATTTCGCACCTTACCTTCCACCGTCAAAGGCCTGCCTATCCCTTTCCTGTTACCGCCGCGGCCACCAAGGTCCGTGCCGGTGATCTGGTGCAGCGCGACGGGAGGCCCTATCGCGTGTCCCGCTTCCACTGGATGCACGGCCAGGCCCGGGCCGCGGGCTTCGTATCACTTGACCTTGTGGACCTGGCCACGGGCGCACGCACCTCGGAGAAATTGCGCTTGGAGGACCAGGCAAGGTCACGGGGAGTGCTGCGCCGGGAGCCGGGGAGCTGTGGGTTGGGTCGCGCGGCCGTGGCCGGTGAGGCCGGTAGGGATCCGGCCGGGCGGTGAGGCCCCGTCACGGAGGGAGGGTACCGTATATGTTGTGGGGTTAAGCAGGGCGGCGCGGGCCCCAGTGGGCGCATCTCTCACCTCGAGAGCCGCGTGCTTGACCTGTGGGGCCCGACATGGCAAGCTCCCCCTCCCCAAGGCGTCGTCGGCGGCGTTCCGCTCCTCAACACACTGCCCCGTCGTCGGTAGCTTTGCCCCTCACTCCGCACCGGTGGACCCGCTGTCGCATCTGACGTGATTGATGGCGGGTCGGCCGCTGTACTTCCAGCCACGCACCTGTCCCTGCCGCGCCAAACCGCATTGTCCTCCAGCATCGCCTCGTGGGCCGCCGCAGTGGCCCCGACCCGGCTGGTGACCTACCGTACATCACATCGCGCTCTCGGGGCCTACTTATCTGCCCTCACCCTCGCGCAGCTTCAATGTGTCTACCAATTTCCTATATTCCCCCTCCCGCGCCATTGTCCGACCCGGCGCCCGTCCTCCCCCTCGCGCCGCTCCAGGTGGAGCTGGCCGATGTGGAGTCCAAGGACATGCAGGTAGGGTCGTGCCCTTGGCTGGTGTGCGCAGGAGGTCCAGGCTCTAGGGGACCAGGGCTCGAGCTGGGCTCACAGAGGAGCTGGCGCCGGAGTCGCACCGTCCCCGGGCTAACTTGAACTGGGCAACTGGCGTTCATGATGTGGGTCCGGCACCAAGCTGGGGGGCGAGTTGAGGGCCGGGCCCCGCCCCCTGCGGTGGCCACCTTGCCTCTCCCTGTACCGCCATCCCTCCCCGCCCGTCCCTGCCGGTCCCTCATCGGCGCACCGGCCTGAGGGCGGGCGCTTGCGCTTACCCACGGCCTCGTCTGGCGGCCAGCCGCCCGCTACCATCGCTTCCTCCTTTCATCACACGCGCTGCCGTGATCTGTGTCGCGATATTATCGTCCAGGTGCTTTATCAGGATGAAGATGGTAATGTCCATGTGATGGACGGTACGACATACGAGCAGGCCGTACTAAGCCCGGAGCTGTTTGGCGACAGCCGCAAGTGGCTGGGGACGCCGGAGCTCGTCGTGTCCGTCAGTTACTTCGAGGGCGAGCCCGTGGCCGGTAGGTGGTTGGTTTCGGTTGCTCGGGTGATGAAGCGTGGGGATGCTCTTGGGGCCGATGAAGAGCCGCATCCTTGCATGCGCGCAGTTCACGGGCTGCGGCATGATACCGTGGCGGCGAATGGGCTAATGGGGTCATCGGCTGTAAGCTGCAGGGGGGAGCGGGCACGTTCCTAGGTCGCTGCGCTCGAGCGCCTGGGTGTCGAGGAGCTCTATTGTCTTTCGGTTTCCGTTAGAACGGTTGCATGGGCAAAGGCTACATGTCGAACGACCCATGGGTCACTGTAAGGGCGGATCAGGCGCATGCACGCCCGGTGCTGCATGTCTCATCGTCGCAATTGGTCCACCCTATGCCATGGATCGCACGCCTTACGGGGTCTTTTGGCTCATGTCACCTACGCCACGTGCTCGGACTACCTGTGTACGCTCCGTTTCGCAGCCAAGCTGCCCCACAAGGTCTCGGTGAAGGTGTTGGATGCGCCCGCAGCGGTTGGCAAGGAGGACGGGACGTCGACGCGGCACGTGATCGTGGAGGGCGGAATCGCCGTGACGGCACCCTCATTCGTTCGTGTGGGGGACCTGATTGTCGTACGCACTGAGGACGGGACGTACGTGACGAAGGGGTGATGTCTGATGTGGGTCGGGTTGATTTACGATCTTGGCGCATGATGCTGCGAGCTTGGTGCCGTTGGCGGCAGTTGGCGGTGCGCTATCGCACAACAAAGGAGCATAGGGTTGGAGCTCCAGGATCGGTCTGAGTCCTTGCGGACAAAAGCAATAGTTGTGCTATGCATTAAGACACCTACATGGGTTGTCTCTTCACCCATCGTCTTGATCCTAAATTGTAGCAAACCGATAACCGTGAGCGCTGAATGGCGCGACGTCGGAAAGGGTCGGAGCAACCCAGTCTTTGTCAATTGCCAAACATCCAAAGCAACTGGCTTCGGACTAGAGTTGTCTGTCGACGAAAAGGATTTGTAAGCGACTCGCGATTGTTCTCTGAGATTCTAGATTGAACAGCTCTCTATTCGCCCGAACCTGGCCATCAAAGTTAACTTGTTCTAAGGCGGTGCATGTGCCGCGTGCATTTTTATTTCAGCCCCACAATGAGACAGTGAATGGTAACTTTGTCTATCTGTCAGAAATGTCTCAGCCGGTTCGCGGTTGGTGGTTACACGGTTGGGCCCATGATTTTGCGCCCATTTGTCTCCCATGAGTCAAGGCATTGACTTAAAAGATAATATAAACAAAATATATATTTAATGAATTACTAGGAAGTGCAATTGGGAACAGCTGGCGGCATTTCGAGGGCTTCACGCGAACATTTGTTTAAGCAGGAGGATCGGCGGGAGGTGAATCTTAATACGGAAATCTTGCATTTGCGTCTGCGTAGCAGCCTCCTAGCTTATTCGGACGCGGTTGACAAGAGTCAGCGGAGCAGAAGCCCAGAGAAGCCCACAACATGGCATCAGAGCAAGAGCGCGGCTTGGCTCTGAGAAACGGCTGGATGGATATTTCACCCATTCAAGAGGAAGGCTGGGGTTCTCTTCCGCCGGAGTTGCTCGAGGTCAGTTAGGATGTAAGCACACGGTGCAGTTTTGTCGCAGTGTGGGCATGAGGTTCAATGGATGAGATTAAAATTCTTAGCGTTTCGCAGTATGTGCCATGTTGCCTTCACGTTAGGCTTGACCCCTGCGAAGCTTACGTGTGCATTCGCAGATGATTGGTTCCAACCTGGCGGAAGGAGCCCACCTTCAAAATGCGGCAATGGTTTGCAAATCGTGGAACGCTAGCATAGCATCAGGTGGGCGTGTCCGCAACACCTGGCGGATCGCGTATGGGTCAGTCCCGCGCACGCAGTGGCAAACCTGCGAAGTCCCCCTTTGCCCAGGAAGTTTGGGGTGTGCGTCTGGCTTGGGATTTGGAAGGTTTGACGCAACAAAGTTTTAGCAGTGTCCGTGGCCATGTTGGACGTAACCTTCAATATGCGTTCCCCTCAGCCTATGCACATCGGTCGCGGCTGCACTGGTGCCATATCTTTTCGTCCTCTCCAAGGGAAGGCCTATCTTTGGCTGCAATGTTCAGAGCAACTGCGTCAACCTACTGCGTTCATTAAGTCGATGGCCCGAACCGTCCCCAACCTGGCCCCTGTCATCAGGCCTGACGGGCATGGAGGTGGACATGCACAGCGACCCGGGCATCTGGCACGCCAAAATTGAGAAGCTCCAGAGCCTCATCCGCCACCTGCGCAGCGTCGTCATCCACGTCAACGCCGCCATCTCGGACGACATGCTGTTCCGCAACATCGCGTTGGTGCAGCAGCTGAAGGGCGTCGCGGTAAGCTCTCGCCAGATAACGTGTGTTGATTGCGGCAATCAGGGAACCCACATGGATATTGGGTTTGCCCGCGTGCTGGTGTTAGGGGACGGGCGGAGCGGGTGGTGGGAAGGGCGAGTGGATGGAGGGAGGCAGCGGCGGCTGGCGATGCTGGACATCACGAAAAAACACGCTGCGGTTCCTCTTCGAGCGAGCGCTGGGTTTCCATTTCATGATTTTCCGCAACGGTTCGTGCCGAATGTGATCTGGGTCGGCGACCCATAGTTGCAAACAACACAACCAATGCCGATCCACGGCATTACGGCTCAGGCAGGCCATGTGGGTTCCACGGTGCTGCTCTCGTACGTCCTGCCTGCAGGAGCTGAAAGTCCACCTGAGGGACGGCTGCGACCTGCCATCCGCCGCGGCGGGTGCCATTGGATCGATGCGCGGACTGGAGTCCCTGTCGGTTGTTGGCTGCGGCCTCAAGGGCGAAGCCGCAGCCCGGCTCCTCGCGGGCCTCGCGGAGAACGCGGCGGCTGGCGGCGGCAGTGGGTCTGCCAGCGGGGGGCTGCGATCGCTGACGCTGCTCCCCGCGGTGCCGTACGGGCTGGGCGACACGGAGATGGGTCTGCTGTCGGCGTGCTCGTCGCTGGAGGTGCTGGAGTTCCGGGCGTACAGGTGCGGGCAGCTTATCATTACCTTGTTAGCCCGGTTGTCGGTGCGGCACAGGTGCAGATTCCGTGTTACAATGAAAGGTCCGCTAGGAGTCCTTGCATGCACGAACCAGCGCAAGATGGCCGGATCAAGATTTTATGACGACGATGTGGGTTACCGCCGTGGCCCTAGCGGTCCGCCCCTCCGCCCTCCGCATACCGATTGGGCCATTTCGCCGCACTGCTTTTTAACGGTTGTTAGGGGACCCCGGTGTGTCCGTGCTGACACACGCCATCGCCACCGCCACCTGCCCCCGCCGTCACCCGCACTCCGCCGCCTCAGGCTGACAAGCGCCGGCCTGGCGACGCTGTCATCGGGGCTCCCCCGCCTGACCCGACTGGCCATCACCTCCCTGGACTCCGACTCGGGGTACGAGCTGGCCTGCCTGGAGCGCCTGGCGCAGCTGGCGGAGCTGGACCTCGCCCTCGACAATGCGCCCACTGGGGCCGCGAGCCGCAGGGCCCTGTGTGCGGTGCGGCCGGGCAGGAGCCTGTCGCTCAGCTTTCGCTGGACGGACAAGGCGCAGGTGCGGGCTGGGGGATGAGTCTTTGAGGCTTGGGCGAGTTGGGGGCCTGCGGGGTGAAGGTACCGTATCGCGTATTGTTAATGGAAGAGCGAGTCGCGATGATTTAAGCCGGTGGCAATGATGTCACTTTGATGACCCGCGGGGTCCGCTGTAACATCCTTAATAATAATGATGGCAGGAACCCATGAGTTACCGGAGTCTGTTTCAGTTAGGATTGGTGTCAAGACAAGGTGTCGAGCCGGAAGGAAGCGCCAAGCGCGGGAGCGTGGGCGGGGGGTGCGAAGGGAGGAGGGCGGCTGGGGCGGGCTGGGGGCGCGAAGGACAAGGACACCGGCACGAGGTTGCATTGAGGCCGATGGATGTGGAAGGCTGCGCCGCGAGACTGTGTGGGCACACCTCCACATTGGCTTTGAGCAGTTGGGTTCCGAGGCTTGATCACGCTGCGAGCGGCTGTTACCAAGAACAACGCTTGTTGCTGCCGGAATGCCGTGCAGGGCCTGCTGACGGAGTACGGCAATCGTCTGGCCAATCTGACGCATCTGGACGTCGGCGCATGCAGGTGCGTGTGCTTGTGCGCGTCAGCCCGGATGCAGGGAACCTGGCCTTGGGTCTTCATCTGGGTTCGTCTGGGCTGGCTTCCGCCTTGCCTAGTTGCCTTACCCGGCCCCCCTCCTGAGTCCCAACCCGCCCTGCTCCAGGGTGGGCTCCGAATCGCTGTTCGAGGCGGTGGCTCAGCTGACGGGCCTCCGCGAGCTGCGCATGGCGGTGTACAGCAACGCCGACCACTGCATACCCTGCCACCTCTCCCGGCTGTCGGCGCTGGCGGCCCTGCAGCGCTTCCACCTGGAGAAGCGCCGGGCCTACTTCCCCGAGGTGGGTGGGTGGGTGGGTGCGTGGGTGGGTGGGTGCGTGTCAACGGAGTCAAACCCAACTATGACCCGGAACGATAGGGGTATGGATGGGTGAAAGGGCGGGCGGTTGGGTGGGTGGTGGGCTGCGCCCTCGAGCAACCACCCACTCAGTGCGAGCGATGGATGAAAGTGAAGGAGTACTGCGGCAGCTGACTCCGTCGCGCCTCGTCCTGAACCCCCTCCCTACCCCTACGCCCCACCTGGTGTGCCCCTGGTCGCTCCCCGGTACTGCCCTTGTGTGCGATTGGCAAATGCAGGCTCGTCGCTTTGGCGAGAGCTCCATTGCGGTGCCCGTCACGGCGGAGGGGCTGTGCTCCCTGGCGAGCCGCTGGTGCCGGCTGAGGTCCCTGAGGCTGGCGCTGAGCCGCAAGGATTACAGCCCCGAGGGTGGGTCCGGTCGGGCCGGGTCGGGTCAGGTCGGGTCCTACGGTGTGGAGGGTCTTGTCCGCCGTACCCCTTACAGCCTGCCGCCAACGAACTTGTATCGCCGTTTGCCGTGCTTGTCTCAAAACGTGCAGCCCTGTCCGTACTGTCCAGCTTCACGGGGCTGCGGGAGCTGGGAATCGTCGTGGAGCGGTTTGCGCCGGCGGGCGGCGGCGCGCAACACCAGCAGAATCAGCAGCACCAGCAGCCCATGGACCAGCAAGGCAGCTCCGAGCAGGGGCAAGCCTTCGGGCAGTGGGACCAGGCGCCCGCCGGCAGCGGCGGCAGCGGCCTGGGCCTGGGCCGCCTGACCCGGCGGGCAGTGGTGGACCTGCCGCCGGTGCTAGACCTGGCCTGCCTGCCCCCGGGGCTGCAGTCCTTGGAGCTGAACAACCTGCTGCTGTGCCTGAGCGAACCACCCGAGGTAACGGTCGCAGGCGCCGGCTCCTCGGCGCCGGAACCGGCGACGGCGAGCTCGGGACTGATGCCGGAGGCGCCCCCGAGCCCCCGAGTCCCGGCGTTCTCCGAAAGGTGGGCAGAGCCTGCCCGCTTAGTGGGCGCGATCCGACCGTGGTCAGACCGAAATGGGCATGGCAAGGGATGCAGGGATGGGGTGCGACCCGGGTCCCTGCTGGCTGTCCACACAGAGGGCTAGGCATCCAGGTCCGCCTGGGAGATGGCGACCACAGCAATGCCGCGGATGTGGAGGCCGGCCCGTTCATTCCGCCTGAGGGATGCTCCGATGCGCCCTCCCCGGGCACACCTGAATCTCAGGTACCCTGCTGGGGCCCTACCCGGCACCCGCGCTCCTGACTCTTGCGTTTGCTCGGGATAAAGATCCCGCACGTGATCCATCCGCGCGCACCCGAAAAGCGCCCCAGCACAAGCATATTCGAATTGTGCCCCAGAGCTCACTCGCTGGAGCACGCTCTGCCGCCTGTAAAACCTTACCTACTTGCAGCGCGCAAATGCCTACCAATGCCACCAGTGGAGATGAGGCCTCCTCGTCAGCCGCCACCATGGCTCCCAGCGCAGCGCCAGCCGGCGCCTGCTCCGCGAGTGCGCCGGCGCCGCCCCTGCCGCTGCCCCCCGTGTCGCCGCCGCTGCCGCTGGCCCGGCTCACCTCGCTCGACGTGGAGAGCTGCGTGGTGCGGTCGCCGGTGCTGGCGCAGGTGGCGCGCCGCTGCGGCGCGTCGCTGCGCTCGCTGCGGCTGGTGGGCGTGGTGGGGCTCTGTGACGGCGTGCTGGCGGAGTGCCTGCCGGCGCTGCCTATGCTGCGGTCTCTGACGGTTAGCGCGCCGGGCAACAGGGCAGGTGGGTGCTCCGTTTCGGTGGAGGCATCAGCAGCGAGCGCTGGGCGGTCGGGTCGGGGAGAGCGAGCTTGACCCAGACAGCTACATCACTCCCGTCGTGCGGTACCTGCGCCGTGGCCAGGTTGTGCGGTATCCCGTACAACACGCACGCAGCGGTCATGCAACCGCTGCCGGCTGCCGAGCGTGCCTCGAGGGAAGGCATGAGCGAGCGAATGTCCAGACACAAAGCTGGCCGGGCGGGTCCCTCGCGAAACACCGTTGACTGCCAAAGAATGAGTAATCGGTCTCTGTCTGACAGAAACGTCTTCTTTGATGCGCCGACTGTCCGTAGAGCGCTGTAAGTATTACTCAGCGTTGTGATGAAAGTATTATGATACTGCTGTGTTGCGTGTTCCTCGCATTGGGCCCTGTGTTGCCGACAGTGAGCCAGGCAGGACTAGCGGCGCTGTCGTCTCCAAGTCCACCACCCGAGGCTGGTGATCCCCGCGGCGAGAGTCTCCCGGCGGCCGAGGCGGGTCCCTTCGTCCACCGTTCGCCCCGGCGCCCGCCGCCGCAGCGCCCGCTGGTGCTGCGGCAGCTCAGCTGGGAGAGCGACGACCTGACGGCGCGGGGCCCCGACCTGCGCGCTCTGGCGCCCCTGACCAGCCTGCGCCACCTGTACCTGTCCTGCACGGACAAGACGGCGGAGAGGGCGCTGGGGAGCCTGAGCGTGCTGCAGGTGAGGAGTTTTAGGCACTCGAATCCGATCGCGAAGAGGTCTGAGGAGGCGAGAAAACCTCTCTTGCAAACAGATCCTGCTTTGGAGTTCGGTGACCCGGTTGTAGCCTTGTCGCCCGCGTGTCTGCACAACACCGCTGCACGGCGTGGGGCGGGTTGGGGCACGACATGTTTGCGGGCGGGTTTTACGTTCCATCTGAAGGGGGCAAGGGGTACAGATTGAGACCCCGCTCAGCTTCCCTTTCGACCTGTCGTTTTTCTTGCACGCCACCATCATGCCGCGTACTTCGTCGTCAACGCATGCCCGGGCCCCTCCCACACGCACCCAGGCTGCGCTGCCGTACTGCCACGTGGACCTGGTGTGGACCTCGCCCCGGCCGGGCGCTGGCGCGTCATCATGACGACATGCATCGCTGTGGCGGGGACAGCCACACGGGGGTGGGTGACAGCGCCGGCCGTCAAGGCACGCACACGGTGCAACCCGGGCGGCCGATCAGATCTGCTCTCCGTCAACGGAGGGCTGTGGTACACGTCGGCAATGTCCGAAGGTCGTCCGAGCGGTGGTGCATGCGGCTGTGTGACTGGTGTGTGCGGCGGTGAATGGTGTATTCGGCGGTGGTGTATCATAACGCGCGATCGCGCGCGCGCGTGTGTGTGTATATATATGTATTACCATATCTGGGGTGGGCGGTGATAACCGATCCCCCTCGAGCGAGCCAGTCCCCTACCGTTCCGTTACCGTGAGGGGGCACTAAAGGTTGTGTTCAGGCGTGCGAGAAGTGCAATCCGCCGCGAACGTTTCATGTGTGACTGGCGAGGTCGTGACTCGCTCGGCTATCGAGCACACCCCCTGGCGCAGCGCGTGGCGATGTCGGTGAGGTAAGAGGGGTCGAAAACGTGCGCAGGATACGGTAAGGCGCTTCCGCTCTTGTCCGTCATGGGGCGCGGCGCGGCAGTCCCCGAGACCACATACCGCCGTGATATCACACACATATTGACCAAATTATTGATAAATTCAGGATGCGCTTGGAATGGTCACGATGTTTCTGTTGTGGGGAAGTGCGCAAACGGTATTTCATTTGGTGGCACCGCTCCTCCGGGGCCGGAATGCGTCACGGCCGGCCCCTCCGGAAAGGCCGTGTGCATAGGTTGCAACTGCACGACTCTATCTTTGCGGAACCTGCGTGATGGCGACTGGGAAGTCAAGACCTGTATGATTATGTTGTTTCATGATGGCGTTTCCTTTGCCGTTGTCCTGGTTTCTTGGACCCCATTTTGTGCGTGTTTGTGAGCGGTACGTGCCGCACTACCAGTTCCCAATCAGACGTGGACATCATCGGCCACGTGGCGTACGGGGGACTCGCGTACGGCGATCCGCGACAATTCCGGACCGTCTCCCTCCCTGGATGCGCTTGACGCCCTTTCGGCATCTGTCTGTTTGGTGGGGCCGACACGAGGTCCAGGCAACAGTCGGGTACCCGACGCCACCTCCTACGCGCAGCTGCGGGGACCCTGGTATAGGCACCGGACCCACCACGCACACATCATGGACGGGTGAAAAGGCCGGTGGTGGTAGTACGGCAGGAGCGGTTGCAGTGGGCTCCAGACCGGTGGTGACCAACTGACCGGCTTGCCTGCGTGCCAGCAGGCCCGCAGGAGCAGCTGGGAGGGACTCTTAGGGTTTAGGGAGTCTTGCGTCACCAGCAGCTCATGACAGCGAGGTCGTTAGCTCGTGGTAAGGCGGGGCGGTTGCGGCGTCGACGTCCCAAGAGATAGGACCGGCAGCCAACTCCTCGGACGTTCCCCTTTCCGCATCCACTCGTATCACTCCTTGCTTGTTCGTCAGCTTGACCCCGCACTTCAACGGGTGCCAAATGCTCGAGGGCTCGTTTGGGCTCTTCAGCACACGGCGCGCATCACGGCTTTCGGGATCTTCGACGGGATCCGCGGCGGCGGCGAAGCGGGTGCACGGTGCGGAGCGGGCGCCTCCTGCTTCGTTCGCTTCGGCGGGCTCGTCAGCACCACGGTCCACGAGTCGTTCGGCCGCTTGGCTGCGCCGGTACTCGTCGACGGCTGATCGTTCTTCGGGTCAAATCGTTCCAGGAAGTCCTGGAGAAGCTTCGTCAGGTCGTCAGGCCTCGTCCGGGGTAGGGTCAAACGGGGTAAGGTCAACGGTCAACATCGATTTCACAACGTGTTTCACGTTTCGCTTTTGAAGCCCTACCGAACCGATGCTCCGAACGGACCAGTGCTACCTCCATTGCCTGTCCAAGTCGATCGTGGACCGAACCGGCCCGTTTGGACCGTTGAGAAAATCCTCGATCATGAAGAATGAAAGCTACGGCCTGTTTTAGTATTATGTGAAATGGGCCGATCACGAGTGACGAGAATCCTATCGACCGATCCATTACGGTATTGACGCTTACTAAGCGCAGCGTGGACGCGAGGGAGAAGGGGGCTGTTGTGGCACGAAGACTACATAGTACTTGACTATTTAAGGATATAATTATGATTATAAGACTGATTCATAAGACAGATGAATCCGATGTTTAAAAGGAATCTTACGACAAAGCAGCCACGAATCTCGTCTTTGCTCACAGAACGAGTTGGAACTGGGTTTTCTTGGACCCAGTTCCAACTCGTTCCAACCCAGCTCCAACTGTTCGAAGGTGCGCTACTGCCGGAGTGGACAGGAGAGGGGGGAATGGGAGGACCGGTTCGGGATGGGAAGGGGGATGGGAGGACGTCTCTGAGCACAGTAGTTAATTCTACTGTGGCCTGGGCAGTGCCGGCTGAGACATTCTGATTACGCTACAACAGGCCCCACCTCCCACGCACGTTGTGGACGCGGTGCGTCTTAACCAGCAGCCAAGCGCCGGGATGGCCACCCGAGGCCCGACGTCACTACGCTGTGCGCTCCCTCTACCGGCCACACCGTGTATGTGCTCTACCCCGCCGACGACCCCGCCGCACCCCGACTCTGACAGGCCCTGACCGGGGCCCGCTGCCGGACTGCCGGCTGCCGCCACCGCGTGTGTGTGTGCGTGTGTGTGTGCATAGCAGTTGCCGGGTGACACATGGGGCACTTCCAGGATGAGCAGGACATGATTGCACCGGGACCGCACGCACGTCGGGGTCATTAGGCCCGCACGTCGGGGTCGGGGTCATAAGGCCCGCACGTCGGGGTCGGGGTCATAAGGCCCGCACGTCGGGGTCATACCAGGCACCTAGAGGTGCGGGTGAGGGTAGGGGCAGAAGATGCGCAGAAGACGGGGTTACCCGGGGGGCGGAACGAGATACGTTGGTCAGTCAGTTGGTTGGTTGGTCATCCCAAAATTGCAGACGGACACGTTGACTTCGGGACCAGGCAGTGTTGAGGTATGTTTGGAATGCCATGCACCGTCACCGATGACCCGCGGGGTCCACTGTAAAACCATGAAGGATGATGCACCGCACGTTCCTCGTCCCAACTCCCAATTCCCAACCATTATTGGGGCAACAACAACACTCCACCTCATGTGTCTCTCATTAAACACTCCACCAAGGTTGGCTAAATCAGTGGGTGGCTGGGTGCCTCCCGGCCATCGGTGAGAGCCGGAGGCTGATCCCTCACATCGCACCACCGTCACTTCTCGCGGCTCAGTTCTCTTTATCACACCGCACCACCGCCTTCTGCAGTTGCACGACTGCTACTGCCGCACTGCTACTGCCCCATTCGATCTTCGCTGCCAGTACGCGCGATGCCCTCCCCGCGCGTGGCGCGTCCGTTTTTGATTCCAACTGGATGACAGCTGGATCCTGGATCTAGGTAGGTCTCGCCAGGGCGCCGCCTCAGCCCCTGCTGCCGCCGCCTGCACCGGGCCGCGCCGCACCCCCAGCAACGGCCGGCGGCGCCTTGACGGCTGCCGCCGCCGCGGTGACCTGCTCGGGCGCCCATTGGACTGAGGTCGCCACGGCGTTGTTGGTGCGGGGGTCCCTGGCGAACAGCGTGATCTCGGTGCCGCCGAAGCGCAGCTCCACCTGAGGTGGTGGTGGTGGTGGTGGTGGTGGTGGTGGCGGGAAAGCATGAATTGAGGTGGATTTCAATGACCCGGGGGGTCCCCTATAACATCCTGAATTATAATATGATCAACATCATTTCTTATATTTCATTAAAACTTTTACTACTACTAGCACTACTGAATGTTGTGAGCTTGGTACCATATGTACGGCTAATAATTACGGCATACCATCGTACCTCGATGTCGTAATCCTGGCGACGCAGCACGGTGGCGGCCCAGCCCGGCGGCAGCTCCATGGTCACGGTGGCCACCTTGCGCATCCCAGGTTCCCGAGTGTACCGCGCGTCGTACGCATCGGTGGCGTACAGATCGATGCCGACCGCGGTGGTGGACCTGCGGAAGGGTGGGGAGTCCACCAATGCGTGACACCGAAAAAAAATACAAAACAAAAACATGGCGGCGCCATGGGGGCCGCCGATCGGTCTATGTAATGAATGAATGAACGTTACAGCGGACCCCAAAGGGATCACCGGTGTATACCAGGGCAAGCCCCAGCAGGCCCCACCGCCAAGGCGGCACGACACCTCGACACCTCAACGCCGCACCCAAAAACACACCGGGCCATGACCCCGCCCAGCCAGACACCGACGCAAGCAGAGGCGCGCAGCGGGGCAACACTACCAAAGGGATAGGCACAGCAGAGGGCAGAATCCCCAGAAGTGGATAAAGCTTAGCACAGGGGAGGTCGCCCACACAGGCACCCCATCACCCAGCTACCACCACCCCTGAGGCACCCAACGCTGCACCCTCTCGAGGTCTTGGAAGACCCACGCCTGGCTCATGACACTACCCAGCGACCGCTGATGTAATGTAATGTATGTAATGTAACCGTTACAAGGTGGACCCGTATCCCGGTCAATGCAATGTGTAGCGAGGCGCCCGAGGCTGTCACCGATGACCCTAGCGGGGTCCGCTCGCTGCAAGACTATTTATATTTCAAGCACACCCTACGGTTGTGTCGGTCGGGGATCCGCCGCTAAGCACACGCACGCAGAGTAAACCAGATTCATAAATGCATCATCGACAGGTGTGGAAGGCGCGCGGGAGGGCACGCCGGCATGTGGCGAGGTAACGAGTACGGTGCGCAGGACGGCTCCCCCGCTCCGCTCCTCACCTGCTCGTGGGGCAGAAGATGCGTCGTACCGCCTCGTCCATTTGCACGAGCTGGTTGCGCCGTACGTACGACTCGAATACCCCGTCTGTGGAGATGCACGGGGCGGTGCGGGGCAGGGCGGGTGCAGTGGGGGATCTCAAGACAACCCTAGGGCAGCCGCCGCCGCCGCAGCCGCCGCAGCTTAATACAGTGCTCAGCAACCATCTAGTGCCCGTGGACGTGGATGACGGAATGAACGTGTATTAGAGTAAAACAAATCTACATTTCATCTCGCGGATTTCCCGACGAAAGGTCCTCCGGAAGGGCAGGGCACCCGTGGTGCAAGCAGCTGCGCTCGGCGCACCCGATTCCGGCACCGGCACGTACGTACGTACCGGCGACGTACTCGCGGTCGTCCTCCTTCCACAGCTTGGCGGGGTAGCCGAAGCTCGCGTTGCTGGCGGCGTCCTCGCTCGTCCAAATGGACCGACATGAGATGCCGTACGTTTGTCGCGAGCGGCGCGCGACCACCAGCGACGGGAACTGGCCGAACAGTACGGCACCTGCCGCAAGGGGTACGGCCCAAATAAAGCGAAGACCACTCGCTTACAAATTATATCGTCAGCGGAGACGAGTGCGAAACTTGACGACTTGACGTAGCCACACGCATACGGTAATTACCACAACATACGGCAATTACTCCCTAGTGCAACAGTCGCGCGCGGTTCCGTTGGAACTTGATTCGTGCACACAACAATATGCGTTCACAGATGTTATGCCGGCCCGACGCGTGTCAAGACGTTGCCGAATCGAGCTCGGGAAGTCGGAATTGGGCACAAGCACGACGCCTAGGGTTGCTGTCGTACAGTGTTGTACATGACACTTCCCACCGGACACCACAAGGGCTTGCGGCTGCCTGGGCATCAGCAACGGTACGCCGTGCTCCTGCGCCAGCTGCCGTACACGTTGCTGTACGTACGGCGAGTTGGCCATACCGCCCGCCAGGAGCATCTGCGGACGTACGGCGCCGGGCACATACACGAGGCGCTGACCTCGACCCATGGGTCGGTCTATGCATCCTCACAGCAGTCCCCCCGCGAAAACTTCCCATGCCTGTCCATCCGCACTGTTCAAACCCCGCAAAGATACGCGAACACTGCATCATGTCGTACGACATGTCGTACTCAAACCAATATACATACCGTACAGACATCGCATACATGTCGTACACATGTCGTACGTACCTTGGTGGCTGCGTTGCCGCCGCGGCGCCCCTCGTCCAGCACCTCGGTCGCCGCCGCCGCGATCTTGTCCACCACGGGGCCGTAGATATCCCGCTCGAGCAGCTGCTCCGGAACCAAACACGACCCATCGTCCCGTACGGCAATCAGCGCCGCCGCGCCCAAGTCCGTCTCGGAGGCTGCGCCGACGCGGCCCGACCCCGTCTCGGGTGCGACGGCGGTGGTGGCAGCCGTTGCGCCCGCCGGGTCTCGGTCGGTATCGCCAGCAGCATCAGCGTCACCAAACGGCACCTGCCGATGTGACTGCCACATCTCCATGAGTTTGGGTCGCAGCTGCAGGACCACCGGCCCCCGCGGCTGTCGCTTCGCGGCCTCCCACCTGGCAGGGCCGGGTACGACAGGGTACGATGCCACATATCCGTGGATGCCACATACGGATGAGATGGCCCAACGCCCCAAAAGTAACATTCGCGGCTGCTCCAAGGGTATTGTAAAATTTTGATTTGATAAACACCTCATAACATGTCGTACGCTTTCTCGGCATGTGCGTACTGCAGTCATCGCGCGCATGCTCGTCCCGTACTGCCGTACACTACTACCGTACACTACGTACTCTGTCGCGGTCTGGATCCACTCGCCGGGCTGCTGCTCCCTCCAGGCGTCCCACACCGGGCCGCCCACCACCACCCGCAGATGCCGCCACAGCGCGTCATCCACGTGCCTGCCGCCGGCCAGCACACCTGCCGGGCAAACGGAAGCCGGGACGGCAGTTGAGCAGTTCGCGATGAGACACTCAGCGGTGCATTCACTGTACATCCCAAGGTGCTCGGCAAGGAGTCCATCAACGTCCGAACATACACGGCAGTTCATCGTACGGTACGGCATCCAAGCCACGGTGAAAACAATTGGAGAGAGAACTGGAACCTCCGGGATTTAGGGTATGCGGCGTGCAGTTCCACGCGGTGCCATACGTACGGTGTACGGCGGTGACCCACCTGAGCCCGCCGCCGCCTCCTGCAATCGTACCCCGGGACCGGCGCCCACCACGCGGTGCATCGTGATGTCTGCCGTACCGCCGCCGCAGTCCAGCACGAGCAGCACGTCTCCGTCGCGCAACGTCGCCGACATCGTCGACGCGGCAGCCGCGCCGCCGGCTCCGCCGCCGCCGTCGCTGGCACCGCCGTTGCTGTGCCCCGATTCCTCCACAAACCGAGGCACCTCGCGAAGCTCCGCCACCTTTGACGCGTCGGCAGCGATGGCTGCGGCGGCTCCGGCGGCGGCGGCGGCAGCAGCTGTCGGATGGGGGGACTTGCCGGACCCTGTAGAGCTGCTGCCCCGACGGCTGCTGCGCTGGTGCATCACCGCCGCCGCCGCTGCGGCCTCTGGCTCCAGAACCATGAGCAGCGAGCTGGGGTCGGCGGCACGGGCCATGCCTGGGACGTACGGTGCAAAAACACCCCACACCCACACATGTTACTTCCGGGTCAGGAATGACCGCCCCCCCGGGGTGATGGAGGATGGGTGCGCAGTCCTTGGAAGGGGTTGATGAGATGAGGGGCCTACGAAGTTGGAAGGCCCGGTCGGGATTAAGGGTCCACCTTGTAACCGTTACTTGCTGCAAATACGGATATTCTCGGGCGCACCTAGGCCCCTAGAGTGCCAAGCACCAAGACAGTAAGCTTCTCTTCCACGAAAGATATATAGGGCACAACCAGAAGATACGGGCAGCCAGAAAAGACAAGGCCGGCGGCGAGGGGCGAGCTCCCATATCACTGCAGGGGATGGAAAGCGCAAACACCCGGGGCAGCCCACAGCTGCTCGCTTCCCCCTTCGCCGCGATCCCAAAGCGCAACACGCGCCCAAAGGATGTACGACCGTACCGCAGTACGGCACCACCGCTCCGCCGCCCTCACCCGCCCTGTTGGCCGCCTGCCGCATCTTGGCCTTGGCGGACTCATCCCACATGGCCGGGACGGTAAGGCACCAAGTGATGGCGGTGGGGTCCAGCGGGCTGCCCGGATCAGACCTGGCAAGGTGCTTGTAGACGTACCTGCCGCGGGGGCCGCGTGATCGATCCGGCGGGCCGGCGGGTACAATCAGTGGGAAAAAAAGCGCCAGACGCACCCAGCCTGGCGACCAACAACTACCGCTACGCTATCTGGGCGCCGTACAACCACGTGTACATGTACGGCAACCCATCCCGTCGATGCGACCGTACCCGCGCAGCTCCGACAGGAAGTCCGCGACCACCTGCACGTCCGTGAGGCCGGGCGGCAGCGACACGCCCGGCGGGGGGCTGCCCAGCAGCAACAGCTTGAACCCCTCCACGTAGTGGTAGTCGCCGTCGCGGCGCTCCTGCTCCGTCATCCTGGTCCATCGTTGCCAGGCGGTCCAGCCCCAGGCCTCCTGACGGCCGATATATAAAAGAGGAAGGCACGACGACGCCGGGAGAAAGGGTTACACAAGAAATTGGTGGACATAGGGTACCGTACTTGAGCGGAAGAAAGGGGCGGTGGTGGTGGTGGTGGTGGTGGTAAAGAGTTTGGCAGCGGTTGATGACGACGAGGTTTTCGCGCCTGGGGGATGTGTCGTGGACGGAGAGCCGCACTCGATTGCTTTTAGTGCAGGTCATGCGTCGGCTGCCGCCGGTGGTAGGCGGGCTGCCTTTACTTGTTGCCGTGCTGCGCAACGCGCGCGCCACGGTGGCAGGATTGTGCGGCGGCCAGATGGCCAGCGAAATCCGCGGCTGCAATTCACACAGAATTCGAAATTCCTTTCCTTCGCCATTTCAATTAAGATGTGCAAAGTGCCGCTTGCTCGAACCCCTACATGCAGGAAGGTAGATTTGCGCTGACACCGACGGTGTGACCCATGGGTCGCCCGCCCACAGCCTGGATCGCGCGACCCAAACAAACAAAGCGGCTAGCTCCAGCAGCATCGACCCAGCGGTGAAGGCCCCTCCGCATTGGCTTTCTCACCAGCTTGCTGCCCCGGTACAAGCACACGGTGCGCGTCTTGTAGTCCGGCAACGGCTGGTCAGGCCACCGGTGGTGCAGTTTGATGCCCGCGGGCATGCCCGCCGCCGCCGCCGCCGCGTTCGCTGCACCGCCCGCGGTCCCGTGGGCCGCGGCAGGCGTAGAGCTCGCGGCCGCAACACCGCTTCCGCCGCCGCTACTGCCGTCGCCTCCGGCGGGGCCGTTCGGGGCCGCGACCTTGTAGTACCCGAACCCGGAAGCGTAGGTTCCAAAGTCGAGGCCGACGGTCCAAACGTGCTGCTTCCGGGACCGGCCCGCCGCTGGCCCCTCCTCGGACGTGGCCGGAACGGGTTGCTGAGGAGGAGAGGGCTGATGGTTTCGTGGAGCGGCTGAGACAACCAAGCAGGTAGTCCTGCGGCTGGAAGAAGAAACGGCGAGCCGAGTCCACGGCGCGGCTGCGGCGGCCCGGCGCGCGCCATGGGGCGCGGCTGCTGTTTTGGGCGCTATGGGAGTCATTATCAAAAGTTCGCGGTTAGTTAAAAAGAATGGACAACCGGGTCTTTGAGATGGGGTGCGGATAGCTAATGCAATGCAAAATAATTCAGTCGGAAGCAAGGCAGTTCTCGTAAGCCTTCGCTCGTAGGCAACCGCCCCCTCCTCAAAAACGGCCGTGTGAGGTCACAGCGAGAGCGAATCCCGTACGCGGGTTGTCTCGGAGACTGCTGGCTGGGCGACCCGCAACAGCTTGGTTCGTTCTTTTCAACGGCTAAGTAGGTGTCGAACGTCATATATACCGCTCCCAGTGCGTGTGCCGGCACAGGGTTCAGTTGTTTTGGGATGCAAGCCGTCTCGAGTGAGCAAAGTGAAGCCATTGGCCGCTTGAAGACTCTTGGGGACTGTTGAGAGCGCATTATTGCGCAAGGCTCGAACGGCAATGCGTCTTCGTATGTAGGCGTGTGTCGGCCTGTGCATTGTTGCCACAACGCAACTCAGGACAGGCGAAAGTTCTTGTCTGGCGATGCCGGCAGCAGTTTGGCACAGCTAAACCACATTAGCCACAAGAAGTGGCGCAGTAGGCATATTATCCTTGTCTTCCTTCAGTTACACTATCTTGCGCCGTTTTGCGCTGGTAGCCATCTTCAGCGTTCCAAAACCCGCAGAGATTTTTCACGACCCTGGATAATTGATATATCATAAGACCCTCTCTTGGGGCAATGTGCCAAGCTTTACGATCGGGTTGAAAGCGATTGTAGGCCAATGCGATTATTTGCGACCCACGGGGCCGCCCCGTCTGCGTCGGCCAGCCTGTTTTGGTGAATCGCATGTGGGATTTGATGTGTGGATCCCAGCTGGTTCCACAAAGAGCTACCATAGCATCTCAACCTCGTGCCGCACAAGATGGGGCGGCAGAGGGCTTAAGACTTCCGTCGCTTCAATATTTAAAGCGTCCCATAAAAATCAAAATAATCTTTTTCACATGCCTGCGCTTGACTTCTTTGCCAATGCCAATCCAGGACGTCACAGAACTATAGGCAGCAACAACATTATTGGAAAATGGATGCTTGGGACATTATTGCTCTTAGACAATGCTGCATTTCATTTCATATTGCATCTTACAGCTTCAGGTAGACGATTCGTAACCAAATTCCAACTTCTTCCATAATTGCCGTATTTGTCTCCTTTGGCATCAGAGCCAAAGGATCGAGGGTTGGTACCCCTCCAGCTTTCCACGTGCAACTAGTTTTTGCACTGTAAGACACGAGTGCGTTGACGTCTCTTGAGCTGTCCCGACACCTCAATCAACGTGACACGGGAATAGAACACTATGCGTCTTCAAAGGCCCGCTCTCAGAAATGTTTGTTCGGCTAAACAACGCGTGCAGCGCACTTTGCCGGCTACGTGCCGCTCTGCTGCGTTAGGCCGGCGCTGCGTGCAAGTGTCGTGTGTTGCCGAAACCTCAGAAGCGGCAAAGCAGGCATCCAATCCTGCCGCAAAATTGGCAAGTGGTTCATACGTTTCCAGTTCGTATGGAGCTGGTCGCATTTCCCGGGACAGCATCGATGAAGACGGTGAGTGATGATGTCGTCATACGGGATAAATTTATGGCCGTTTTGGCTTCCAAGTATATGCTTGCCCATACACAAGCAGATGTCCTGGAGCTCAAGACCCTGCGGAATTATCTCGTCCCACGGTGCGCTGGGAATGGCATATTACCCAAGAGACGAATCGCTGCTCAAACTTGTATTCCCTGGGACCTGCAGGGACAGTCCGTTCATCGTGGACAACAATCATGGAGGAGGCTTCGGTGCGTTTGCAATTGGGCATCGACTGCCTGACCCGTGGAACCCTATTTTGCCGCCAACAGCTTCTATTACCGACCCCATCTTGGCACACACCTGGATGCCCTCCCTCCTTCCGCACCCTCCCCTCCTTACCCCAAAAACATTCACACGCACCACTTAGTTATCTTCCTACCCCACCCTTTTGCAGTCGGTGATCGTGATCGGATCCGCTTGCACACGGTGGAGTTCGAGTCGGCGGAATCGGCAGGTGCGGGTCTCAGCGGGCACGGCTGCGGATGAGGGCGCCCACGACCATGACAGCCTGGAGCGTAATGTGCCCTTCGTGGCTACTAACCCCGCGACACGCGCCAATCTGTTGTGCGTACTGGCGCCATCCCCCGACCTCGGAACGTCCTTTCCCTCGCAGGGTCCTTCTGCGCGGATGGCGTTATGACGCATGGGGATGAGGACTCTTGCATTCTGCTGCCGGAGTGGGCGATACGCTGCGGGCCCAGGAAGACCATCTACTTTGACCCGAAACAGGTCGGTGCGCCGGGAGCCATGCGACAGCAGCAGTCATGGGATGACTGGGCTCGTGTGGGTGTTTGCGGAACGCGGAGCTCTAGTACCGCAGCACGGCCACGCGATGCGGTGCGGTTACTTTTTGCGACTCTCGAAATGAACAGTGTGTTCGACACCCTTAAACAATGGCACAAGAGACCACGGTTGGAGTTTTCCGCACGCTTGCACGCTCGTGCACACGGACGGTTTGCCTGCTTGGCGGGCTGCTTACGCAGCCGGCACCTCAGAGCTCGGACCGAACCTTTGAGGCAGTGCCGTGTGGTCTGTTTTGAAGGTTTCGTGCTTGGAGGCTCAATCCTAGGGTAACTAAGCACAGGCAGCACTGCCCTGTGCGGGTGCGCACTGTGCGCTGACATACTTCGTAGCGCGCACCGGTGATGCGGTAAGCCCCTGGTCGGTATGGCTAGTTCTATTGTGAGCACCAACGCCGGGACTTGCATGAGCCATATGGCATTATGCGGAACTACTGGTCAGGATGATGCCCAGACTCGCCCAGGGCACGGCGAACCTACACGCCGGCAGCCGACGCAGCCTCACTGGGCGATGTATCAGCTCATGCATGTGCACTCATCCGTGTGTGTGATTTGGATCGCAGGTCAGCGCAGCGGTGGTCACCTGCGGAGGCCTGTGCCCGGGCCTCAACGACGTTGTGCAGGTATGCATGTATTGTTTTATATAACATGTGTAATATATTATGTTATATATTTGGGGGGCATACGGCCTCACCTCATTCACCATACCGCAGACAGCGTCCATTAACGGTCCCACTTCAGGGCAACCGGTGTGCCGCAGCTGACTGGGCTGGCTCGGGTCAACTGCGTGCGTTACGGGGCTGACGTGGATGCAACGCGACGCGAACGAATCGGGGGAGGGCATAGGACATTGGTAGACAATTTACAACTGCGCTGCTGCCAGAGCGACGGTTTGACTGGAAGACATTGGTATCGGGGGAGGGAGGCATCCTGTCTTCATTGAAAAAAAGGGAGGCATCCTGCCGGGCGCACGCCCTGAGCCCTCCTCTGCGCCATCGCCCCTGTCTCACAGAACATCGTGTACACGTTGACGGACTACGGGGTGCCGGAGGACAACATCTTGGGCATCCGGTACGGCCTGCGCGGCTTCTATGAGCGGGACGCGAAGCCGATCACGCTCACCCGCAAGTACGTGGACGGCATCCACCTCAAAGGCGGCACCATGCTGGTGGGTGGGGCCGGCCGGCCGGCCGGCCAGCAGGCAGGCACCCAATGGGCGTGCGGCGGCAACGCAGCTGGCGTCGCGCCGTGTGTAACCTGTGGCGTCCGGTCTGGATGAGGGGTGCTGGATGGCGTGGGGTACCCAAATGCCGAGTAGCTAAGGGTTGCACGCTGGGTTCTCCTTGTTGAACGGCGGCGTGGGCGGTGTGCATGTGCTCCGGACGTCGACGCCCGTCCCTCACCCCACCCGTCCCTCACCCCACCCGTCCCTCACCCCACCCGGACCTCACCCCACCCGGACCTCACCCCACCCGGACCTCCCTGACCCCTCCTGAATCCCAACCCAGGGCACCAGCCGCGGCGGGGCCAACGTGAAGGAGATCGTGCGCCGCATCGACCTGTGGGGCCTCAACATGGTGTTCGTGGTGGGTTTGGACACCGCTCCTGCCTGCCTGCAGCGCAACGCAGGACCCGTCGCGTTCGGGGGCGCGGGGTGCTCGGAGGCCCTGGCGAAAAGTGATTCGGCTTCGCGGCCAGCTTGGCCATTTCTGGGTAGCCAAACCCCAGTTTGGTACCGTTGGCGGTGCTTCTAAGAGCAGGGGAAGGTCAGCCTCGGGCACCTTGGTGCCGCCGGGGGTCCCGGACGCCCGGAGCCGCGCCCCAGGCTTCAAGCCACCCGGGGAACAACCTAACCTTCGGGGGACCTGACACAGACCGCGGTCCGGGTGATTGCGTCGCTTTGCCTGGCGCCTAGGGACATACCCCGACAGTGTGGCGGATCAAAGAGGTTGCCTGGGCCGCGCTTGGGTCGCTGATGCGCGTCGTTGGTGAAGCCGGTGCCGGAACGGGATCGCTGCGCGCGCAGGTGGGCGGCAACGGCGGCAACGCCGCCGCGAACGCCATCTCGGACGAGTGCGAGGCGCAGGGCGTCGTGTGCACAGTGGTGGGCGTGCCCAAGTCCATCGACAACGATATCCTGCTGATCGACAAGTGCTTCGGCTTCGAGACCGCGGTTGAGGAGGCGCAGCGGGCGCTCCTCGCCGCCAAGGTCGGTCGGCCGAGGGCGGGCCGCGCTGGCAGCGTCGCGCCGCGTAGCGCCGCGTCCCTGCGAACGCCGCCTGTTGGAATGCTCACCGGGACTGCAGTCGGGCATCCGCGCTCGGCCGCGCTTCGGGATTTGTACTAAACTACTAATGCTGTCAAAGCTGCTGCTGCTAGTGCGTTCAGCAGGTAGCGCGCTCTGATGTACCGTAAACCAATCGCCCTGCTCCTGCCGGTTTCGTTGACTGGCAGGTGGAGGCGGGCAGCGCGCGGAACGGCCTGGGCGTGGTGAAGCTCATGGGCCGACAGTCGGGCTTCATCGCCATGCAGGCCGCCATGGCGTCCGGTGAGAGGTGTTTTAGGGTTTTAGGGTTTTAGGGTTTAGAGCCAGGGAGGGAGAGGGGCACTGGACAAGAACGGACACACATGATCTTGCACGGAATGTGGACCTGCAACTCGGGGAATATGTACGGTACGTCGTACGAGGAGCCCGATCCCTGTTCGCTGGCTCCAGCTCGCGGCTGTGCGCGGGCGACATGCAAGGAGCGCCTGCCCTCCTTTCGGGGGGCCAACATGCGACACACGAAGCGCCTGCACGCCCTTGGTCGATCACTTGGAGACACAGCCGCCCCTTACACCCATCTCCAGTCACGAGTGCTCTGCCGATCGTAGCCAACCGGACTTGGTCGGCAGCCCCGGGCGAGGATCGTGCCCGGCTCGGTTGTGCGACGTGCATACGCATACACATACGCACGGGTTTCGGCTCGGTTTTCACTGATAACCCAACAGCTTACCGTGCTGCGAAACCTGGTTGGCGCTGCTGCTCGCGCAGGCGTGGCGGACATCTGCCTCATCCCCGAAATCCCCTTCCGCCTCGACAAGCTGAACGCGCACGTGGGTCCCGCAGCCTGGAAGGGTGGAGCACTGGGTCCAGGGGGCCGCATACACGTGGGGGTAGGGGCTGCGTTCATGCCACCGAGAGGCGCCGGCGAACAGTGACTCGGACGGCAGAAGAGATGCTCTGCACCGTTTGCGAGGGTTCTACTCGTCCAATTTGTCCGCCTGACTGGGCCTTGACGGACTTGTCCAGCACCGTAGTCCGCGATGCTTCCTGGATGACCTGCTGACTCCTGGCCGGCGACGTCCGCTCCTGCTGGTTCCATCCCTTTCAGATTGCGAGCATCTTCGAGAAGCAGGGCCACTGCGTGGTGTGCGTAGCGGAGGGCGCCGGCCAGGACCTGCTCTTGGTAGGTGTCTGCGGCATGGAAATCAGGGGTGTATCTACATTAGTACATGAGTGCATGGGCCTTGCCCTGGTATGCACCGTTGATCCCTTTGGAGGTCCGCTGTAACGTTCATTCACATTCACATGCGTACATGAGTCGCTGCGCCATGCACGGGTGTTGATGGCGGGCTCCTCCCTTGCATCGCGTCGCGACTACTGGACGGCAGTGTACGTCGTGGTGGTGAGAACTGCGGCCATGGGCGGAGCCAGGAGCCACCTTGAGGCAAGCAGCGACCTGCAGCTTGGCTCCGTGACTGCGCTGCGGCATTTGCCTTCAGGGGGACTTTCTCAGGCGGTCTTTCTTGTTGTTTTCCTCGCGCGCGTCATTTATTGATATTTTGAGCTGGACATCGCCATGGTGCAGAGCTTCCACATCCCAAGCAACTGAAACTGCAGAGGTGTTCTGGGCGTGCGCCGCATCGGCCCACAGCCGCGAATTGACTGCTGCCATTATTACTTGCTTGTCAATCACAGAACGGAGCGGCGGGCACGGACGCCAGCGGCAACCCAATCCTGGCGGACATCGGCATCTTCCTCCGGAATGAGTTCAAGAAATACTTCAAGGTTGGTATGCGGCGAAACAGGCCACCAGCCGTCAGCCAATCAGCTTGTCGGTATCAAGAACTATTAACCGTGCATCAGCAGTCCGGCTTCGCCAATTCAGGCTCCTCCAAACACGCCGCCTACGCAGTGTCTGGGCTGTTTTTCTTTTAACCCCGCCCACACTGGGTCGAAGCTCCCATGCTCCCTTACGCGTGGATTATTCGGTTACAACGCTATGGTCCACCTGCAGGGGGAGGCAGACATCAAGTACATCGACCCGTCGTACATGATTCGTTCCGTGCCGACCACCAGCAACGACCGCATCTACTGCAAGGTGCTGGGCCAGGGCGCCGTACACGGGGCGTTCGCGGGCTACACGGACATCACGGTGGGCCTCGTCAACACGCACTACGTGTACTTGCCGATTCCCATGATCATCCAGGCGCCTCGCAAGGTACGGCCCTTCCTGGCCCCAATGGCACGAAAGCGCTCGGGAGTTAAGAACGTCGGGGCGGCGCTGTGGCGTGTTACAGAGCCATGCATGCATGCTGCGAGCTTCGAACTGCGCCGCAACGACAAAAGGAGTAAGCACGGGCTCAGCAGCGTGGTCCTGGTCTGGAGTCTTGACGTTATGAACTGTAGGGATGCATGGATGGCGTGACAGCGTTGTTCAGACTTTTGTTGGGTTGTCTTTGGTTGCCTGCAGGTGAACCCGAAGGGCCGCCGGTGGAACCGACTCATTGCGGCCATCCGGCAGCCAGATATGTCGTGAGGCGCCTTACGCGCACGACCTCTTGAATAAGCCGCCCACCAGCTGTACAGTGCTCTTCGCGATTGCGTCAACATTGTGCGGCCGTGCGGATAAGGCTCGACAGGATCTTCTGAGGTCTGACAGGCCATTGGCGCCGCTCGAGGCCTGCGTGCTCATATCGGGCCCTGGATGGCCTGCAGTTGCATGCCTGTCGTACTGCACGTTGTGTCCTTGTCAGTGGTTTGGGCGCCACACAAGCGATAGCGTTGCGAGGTCTTCCCACGTGCGTGTGTGCGTACATTACTCGCAGCGCCTCGGCGGCAGGTGCTGTAGCTTCAGAGTAATACGTCAGTGTCATTCTTTCAGAGTATCCAGCGTCCGTACCAAGTTGCGTCGTGCCTAGAAGGATATGTCGTTCCATGGCCGCAGCCTGACACCATTATGAAGGTTGCGGATTGGAGTCCATGCCACCAGGGGGCTTGCACCAAGTGACCGAAGGAGTGGAAAATAACGTGATATGATGAGGGCGTAAGTGCCTCGAAGTTTCGTCTGTTGGAATGTGCATCGCCTCAGCGATGCGTGGTGACTCACGGGTCGATGCCGCGTCAACTAACGCCGGCAGACATGTCGTGGCCGTGACGCCGTCCGGCCTAATGCGTCCATTCCACGCTCGTTCACGGTCAATGCGTCATCATACTCAAAAGAGTAATAGTCCCCATCCGCTGTAAGAAGACACGGCATTCACAACCACTCATCAGCGCACATAGTGTGACTGCCACGGCAAAATCTCTTGGTCATCATCCTGTGCCTCCGATTCTCAGTGCTGGCGAGTGTGAAATGAGTGCATGGGAAAGAACGAACCACATCAATGGAGCGCACGGCAGTCGCAACAGTCACGCACCAATGTGAAGACGCACAGCTCCAACCTGAACCAAACACTCGTATCACACCTGTGCGCACTACCACCTGCCTGCATGGTGTGAAGGCATCATACAGCTGATCCCATCAGCCTCACCGCAAACGCAAAGTCTCACGCCCGGTCCCCACATTCACGCGCACTGTTCAAACTTCACAAACGGAAACGTCACACGTCTCACCACCCACCGGTTCTCTCGCTACGCTAATGAGCAAGCAGCAAACTTTGACTTGAGCGACTTCTTTCCTTTCGTCCGTACTTTGCTCGGCTGCAGGTTGACAGTCACAGGTCCCTCACGGGCGGGTGCTGCCTCGGAAGACGGCTCTGCCCCCTGCGTCTGTGGCTGCGCAGCCGCAGCTCCGGACGCGGCCGCCGCCGGCCCCTGGGGGGCGTTGATGGGGGGGGCTGCAGGCTGCTGGCTGAGCTGACCTGCCTGCAGCTTTTTGTGGTGAAGCTCCGCGAGGTACCCGAACACCTCCGTCACGTTGATATTTTCCTTAACGCAGGTGCGGTACAACTTCAATCCCAACTGACGGGCCATCGCTTCCACCTCCTCCGGTGAAACAACCGCCTGGTCGATGAGATCGACCTTGTTCTGCACCAAGCACATGGCGATATCGCCGCATTCCGTCAGAATTTTGTCCTTCCAGCCTTGCACGGCTTTGAAGGAATCGAGGTCCGTCGTAGAGAACACGATAACAGCTGCTCCAGCACCACGGTAATACGTGCGAGTAATGGCATCGAACTCCTCTTGACCAGCTGCACAGCGCAAAGGAGAGCGGGGGGCGCGGACCGTCACGACCCTTTTGAAGCGACTCGACTGTGCGCAGGACGCCGACAAATCATTCCATACCTGTATCCCAAAGCATGAAGCGAACCTCCTCCTGAAGTGCGTCGACGAACTGGGCTTTCTCTAGAAAGTCGACGCCGATGGTCTTTTTATACTCGTCTGTGAAGACGCCCTTACAGAACCTTCTGATCATACTGGTCTTGCCTACGCCACCATTCCCGAGCACGACAACCTTTATCTCCCTATCGAAGTCCTCCTCCATCGTAACGAGTCCGGAAGGTCAAGCACCCGTCAAGCCAAGCCCCGTCCCTTTCAGGGCGTTCACAAAAATGAAAATGTTGATGGTATGGCGTTCACCTGCCGCAGTCTAAATGGTCATCCAGTCAGCGGTGGCCGACACGAACCTAGCACGGATATCAAAATTGAAGGACAACGGGATAGATCGACACAATCTGATTGAATGCAACAAAAGTCTACTGATGAGCACACAGTGCAGAACCGACTTGGTACGTACTGCAGTTCCGGGCAAGACAATTTTGACAGCTGCTTATCTCAGCAGGCTTCCATTTCTACACAAGTTACGAAGTTTAACAACGAATATTACATTTGTGGACGGCTTCCCTCAAGCACTGTTGCAACGTTGTGCAGGCCCAAGTCGTGAAAAGGAGTAACTGCGTGCCTTGAGCCACAGCCTGCTTACCTACGCTCCTGTAGTCGAAAGTTTTCATTATGTTAGCGCGTTTCCCGTTCTAAAAACGATCTTTGTGACCGTATCAGCGGCTGTATCAGTAGCGGTCTACCATGCCAAGAGTAAAGGCCAGGCAAGCCGGCCTGGCAATAGCCACCGACGTCTCGGAGGAAGCCTTCGCCGGCTTTTTGCTGGAATTCTCAAAGGTATAAGCTGGTCAATGCGCGGCCGTAAGGCAAATGGCCATGGAAGCTAGATGGCAACCGCAAGGCCCCCTTGCAGCCATCTTCCTCAACTAAATATGACGTGGACTTGACGCCCACAGAGATCTAAAGTTGGAGTTGAAGGCGTTGCAGACCTTACACGCAAACAGCTCTCCACAGTGTGCGGGGCCGTTGAGCACCACGTCGAAAAAGCATTGCCGACAGCCATCGCGGCGGCCGACGGTGAACTTGACGACGTACACAGTGCAGAGGTTAGTGACAGCCTGACCCCAGAGTCGGACGGGGAAGCCGCGGGTGTGCCTGTACCCTGTGCCGTCTGGTTTAGCCTATGTGCCCATTACATGTGACTGCAACACGACGGTGACTTGTGAAGCCGGAGTTTGCGTCTGGTTGCCCCTAATTACCTTCTTTTGTACCATGTGTCCACTGTGCAGGCTGCCATTCTTACCCTTCACGGCGCGGCTGTGCTGGCACTGGAGCTGTTGACGCGGAGCCAGCAGCCACCCCCCGAGCAGCTCCTTAACGCAGCGGTGCTATTGCACGACGGTGTGCTCATTGTACGTAGTAGCTCCCAGCCGATAATAATTGTCACAGATACACCGGTCGAGGATTAGGGGAGGGAAGCGAACATGGGTACATGGGTGCCGCGGCCACGGTAATGCGCACCGGCGTGTAGGGTTGCGGATTTGCGCTCACGTCCGTTTGGCCAGATAGCACCATGCTGCTTGGTTGATTGCTGGGGTGCGTGTTGGAAACCCTACAGAGCAACCTGGACCCAGAGCTGGAGAAGCTTCAGGTGGAGATGCAGGATTCGGTCATGCGCTTGTGCTGCGCGTGGTGGGAGCGCAAACTGCCCGGGAATGAAATGCTGGTGGCCAGGACGATTCCATACGTACTGGTGCGTCTTATGCTCTTCCTTGGTGGGCTCCAGAGCGGCTGGGGCGGTGTCGCGCGCACACCCCACTTTCCCTTATCACCAGTTTCTCTTATCGGCGTCGCGTGCACCCCATTTCCCTTATCGGCCGCCTTGGGATGGAAAGGGTGTGTTGGCAAGGGTTAGGGGATCACTGCTTGCAACCCATTTTCCTTATCGGCCGCCTTGGGATGGAAGGGTGCTTTGGCAAAGGTTAGGGGATCACTGCTTGCATCTGGGACGACTCAAGCGTGCACGCATTACCAGCCTTGACGCTGTCCGCGCTGCCGTTTGGGCTCCTGGTAACCTGGATGTTGCCCAGCCCCGGGCACCGTGGTACACTTTACGAGCGGCACAATGAAGACCAGGCTAAGATGTCATGACGCTGCACCCACCTCACCGAAGCGAAATCATTTAAGCTGAATTCACCCGAACCCCACCAACATGCCCTGCAGCTCCGGGCGATCCAGAGCCTGCAGAACAGCCGCACGTCCATGGTGCACATGTGCTACGTGATCCGCGACGCCCTGGAGCTGCTGGACTTCGAGGATGAAACCATCCGGGACACGAAGCGGCTGCTGCTGATGGCTGCCATGCATCCGTCTTTCCTGAAGGAGCCCGAGGGCCGCCGCTTCATTGCGGGGCTCTTCCGCCTGGAGCCGCAGATGACCCGGGAGCTGTGCGCCATAGTCCGGAACCAGGTGCGCGAACGGCAGCCGTCGCTACCCTTGTCCAACCCATCACGGATGTGTTCATGCGCCACGGACCGTTCCACGTTACAAAAACGAATCAACGTCGGCGGATGCGCTGGTCGCTGCTGTCTGCAAACTCCACATCAGTTCGCATTGAGGGCAGTGCCACGTCAAGCATCCAAGAGCCCGCAGGAATACCATACAACTTCGTACCATTATTTGATCCCTTCTGTACGGGCGTCCTTGTGCTCTACCATGTGTCGTTGCTTGTTAACGCCGTGCTGCAGATCCCCTCCGGTCAGCGATTCGCCCTCGAGGCGTACGGCGAGATCCTCTTCCGGGCATGGCGGGACACCGTGGGGCCCTGCGCGGCGGAAGTGGAGTCGGAGTTGCAGTCGCTGATGCAGTCCGCGATCCTGGCATCCACGCCGACCTTGGCAGCGGCGCTTCGGTCCGTGCTGAATGGGCTGCATACCCACAAGTGAGTTGGTCAAACGGGGCCTTTCACCACGCCAGCTGCAAGACAAAGAGGACTGGCATCTGACCTTGCTTGGGCGCTCGAATGCGCTGTAGACCCCAACACCTAGATTGAATAGGTTTTCGACAGCGGGCGCATAAACATAGATCATCGTTGCTGACCCAGGAGCTGCGTTGCGCGGTGCTCCGCTGTTTCCGGGGTCGATGCATGGCCATGGTGGCTACGGAATGCCCAAACCGGTATCTCCCTGGGGCCGGTTTGTTCCTCAGGAGCCTCGAGAAGCGCCTGAACCCGGCCCTTGTGCGGCTGTACGATCCCATCCTGCCTCGCGCGTTCGGGGCCGCGAACGCGGAGGTGCGGCGCAACGCAGTCCACCTCCTCACGGCGGCCTTTCCGATCATGGTAAGCGGGATTCATGTTTTTGGGTTGCACGCTCTGCAGCCAGGTTTCACCACAAGCCCTTTTTGTAGTGCTCTGGCCCAATGTGCACGAAGCAAGTGACGCTCTGCAGCCAGGTTTAACCACAAGCCCCTTTTGTAGTGCTCTGGCCCAATGTGCACGAACCAAGTTCCATTGGTGACAGCCGATGGGGAGCAGCCGGAAGCTCCTCACCGTGCACTGCAAGGGGAAGACCATGCTACGAAGACGCTCCGATTAGGGATCAGAAGCGCATTGAAACTCTCTACCGGGCCCAGCACTATTCGGGGATCACGCGGTCATAGCGAGTAGCTAATTCGTCGGAGGCGGATACCCGCCCAGACGAGGTTGCCGTACAGGCAGTCCTTCTACCAAACTACCACCTGTTGGCCAGACCCCTTTCCGAACAATACCGTAGGCCTTAGCCTTGGCTGGCCCCGACGGCGCGAGAGCACCCTTGGGTACCGTTTCGGCGGGAAGCCCAAAGCCTGGTGGGATCTTGAGTGATGGGATGGAGTGGTGCACCAAGCGTCCGCGCCTCGCGATGGGCGCTTGATGCCTGCAGGACCAGGAGGCTCCCGCGGCTGAGAACAACGTGCGGATGGCGCAGCAGCTGGGGTTCCTTATGGATGCCCTGACGGACCCTTGCCCCACGGTGCGCGAGGCCGGCGTGGAGTGCTGTTGCCTCTGCCTCAAGCTGTGGTGGGATCTCATCCCAGCGGCCTCGAGCGCAAAGATCATCTCGGACATCACAGGTGTGCGCGGACCCGTGTCAGCAAAATCACCCAGATGTCTTGCGCGCGGCCTTTTGCGTTTGCGTCCTGTCCTTCCAAGTGACTTGCTGAATGCGCCACGCGCCGCTGCGGCCAACATGGCCCACACCTCAGGGAAACTGGCCTTCGACAGCTCGTCCAAGGTCGTCCGAATTGCGGTCTTGAAGGGACTTCGCTCCCTGGTGGACTGCCAGCAGGCGCAGCCAGTCCTGAAGGTGAAAGCTTGGGACCCCTGACACGCGACGCGCCTCCTGTTTCCCTTTGCGGGCCTACGTCGCTACGTGACTCTTTACTCACATCGGCCTTCCTTGTATCCATCCATCCACCTCCTGCCTTGCCTCCCGTAACTGTCGCGCCGTAACTGTCGCGCAGAAAGCGCTTCCAGGGCTGGCTCAGCTGCTGCAGGACCCCGACGCGGGGGTGCGCGAGGCGCTGGCGGACCTCCTGGGGGCAGCCAGCTCGTCGCGCAGCCTGCAGTTCTGGGACGTCGTGCCGCCGGAGGACCTCCTGGAATCAATTGCCGCAGACGCAGCTCCGGGCGTGGCGAACAAGATCTCCAGGATGTTGGTCCCAAGCTTCTTCCCTAACGCGCAGGAAGGCCCGGTGAGCGGGGCGGGATTTCCCGTCGTATCCCATGGGGCGCCAGCACGTGATGCGTGGGGCCTGCGGTTGGCGGGTCCTCCTCAAAGCTTTTAAACAACCGGTCCGCCGCTTGCCAGCATGACCTTGGCAGTCCAATCCTTGTACCCTGCGTTGCGTCATGACGTCGCGTTTGCTGCTCGATGGCACAGTGGCAGTTCTGGTAGTGGGCTCACGCCCTGCTTTTGTCCCGCTTTCAGTTCCGGTTGGCTGCGCTGCTGCGTGGCAAGCCCGAGGCGGGGCTGTCGTTCTGCCGAAACCTGGTGGCGCGCTTCCATCCATGCGACTCACGGCCCAGCACCTCTTCCAGCAAGGAGTTCAGCGCCTCAGTGCCCGTCGAGCAGATTTTGCAGCTCGCTGGCGACCTGGCGTCTCACCTCCTGGCGACGGTGCCACGAGCGGCGCCGCAGCAGCCGCAGCCACCCCAACCCAAGCGTGGCAAGAATGTGGATAAAGCACGCGGCGTTGCCGGGAAGAAGCGGGCAAAGAAGGACCCACCGGCTGCGAATGGCACGGACGAGGGCAGCAGCGCTGACCACCAGGCAAGTTGAGCCAGCGCCCAAACGCGGGGAGAATGCGTATGCGGGGATGGCTATTTCCAGGGCAGCTTGTGCGCATGTCGAGGCTGGCTGCATTGAAGCTTTGCTTAAACGAAGCCTGAGGCGGACGTCTGAATTCAGCGGCATTTGATTTGATGTCTCTCGCGCATGCAGGCTGAGGCTGGTGGGGCCCGTGGGCAGCACCCGACCGTCGCGGAGGGGCAGGCGGAGGACGACCAGGACGTGGTCTTGCAGGTACATGGCGAATGCCGGGGTTGTGTCTGTCTTGCCTCCTCCGGGTACTTGCTGCGGGCACTGCTGATTGCGGGCATTGCTGGTGCGATGCGACGCGCTCGCAGGACGCAACCCTCGAGACGGAGGATGGATGGTTGGCGATCCTGGAGGGCCTGACGGTGGTCGTCCAGGGCCTGGGTGCGGCCGTGGTGCACAAGGAGGAGTGCGCCGCGCGCGACGTCGATGCGGCGCTTTCCGCGGAGACGCAGGCGCAGCTGCTCAAAGCAGCTGAGGAGCACTTACGGAGCGACAGGGCAATGTGAGTGTGCCCACGATCAGCCTTCCCGTTGCTAGGTTTCACTTGCGCGCGCACACCTGCTTTGGCCGCTGCGGCTGGGCTCGGAGCATGGGTCTACGCGAGCATAAATTGTTATAATGTGATAGCTACATGAACATGTAAACAAGACATCAAACCGGCACTTGCGTCCAGGCCGTCTGAGGCAGCTCGCTGCCTGCCGAGGGGCGCACTACCCACCCATTCCTACTATCCATTTCAAGGGCATCATTCCGTCCATGGCCCCGCAGAAAGCTGGTGCTCCAGATTGTGGCGGCTGCGTTCTTCACGACCGGGGCCCAACGCGTTCGCGCCGTGTTGTTCGAGCGCTTAGCACAGGGCGCGCTGCCCGGTGCGTATGGCGTTCGGGGCTTGAGAGGTTGGGGGACGCTTTGCTTTTGAGTGTAAATGGCGGGTGTGAATCGATGAGGGTGAGCCCGGTCGGGATACAAATCAGGAGCCCGAGCGCGTTGCAACTGGTCCGCTGTGGTCTCGAGCAGCGACATCCCATGTGGTCCCTCGGTATCGTGTGCGCAGGCTGCAGCTTATCAGCTGGCGAAGACAAGACCATGGAGGTGCGAGGCTGGGGTCGTCCGGTGGCATTGTCTGCGTCGGTTGCCGTCGGTTGCCGCCTAGATGAGCGGCGTCCTTCAGAACATCTGCATGGCATGGGGCCTGCGTGTGCCTCTTGTGCCTCGATCTCACTGTGTCCATGCCGCTGTTGTTGGACCTCTGAACGCAGCTGGACGGCTCCCACGGGCCGACGGCGCAGGACGTGGGGGTCCTGTCGGAGATGCTCAAGGTGAGCGCACCTCTCGCTCGGATCCAATGTGACTGTCGGCGCGGTCAGCCGACAGCATCTCGGTAGCTCTTGGTCCTGTCCGATGCACGCGGATATGACATCCTCGCGGCCGCGTCTCGCATTGGCACTGCCGATCCCCCTGTGTGGTGGACCCACAAACGTAACGTGAAGGCTGCCCGGCGTTCAATACCAACGAACGCAGACGCTGGCTACCGGCAGCAATGCGCCCAAGGTGGCTGCCCTCCTCTCAGCGGCGCTTGGCGTGCGGCAGCCGCTTCCCCTACGCAAGCCGGGTACGGTCAGACATCTTTGCTGCGTTGTCCTACTGTGGTGGTACGTGGCTGTTGCCTGGTGTTTGACTTGACCTGTGCGGTCCAATGTGTATGCACGCCTTGAGCCCGGCTCGCAAGATGCCATGGCTCACTTGGGACATGATGGCTGCCGCAACTTGCGTCTTTGCCAAAAACTGGCGTCATCGTCGTACTGCAACCATCAACTAACTCCCCTGATTGCTCACACCCGTTCATTCACCAGCCTCGACCCCGTGCCGCTGATGCCGCCCTCCGCAGCGAGCAAGAAGGCCAAAGCCAAAGCGGGAGAGCCCGAGGGGCACGGCGCGCTGGGGAGGTCCCACAACGAAGGCGAGGACGACATCCTCTGTCAGGGGTGCAAGTGAGCACAACAGCCCACTGATGGGCTCTCGACATGCCTCAAAGTTCTGCGTCTTGTGGTGCTTATGCGCATGTGCCATACAACCGTGTGTCACAGCTTACAAGGTTGTGTTGGATGGGAGGCATCTTGGATTCGAGGAGCTCCGTTACGTTGAAGCCGTGTGTACAGGCAGGCAGAGCGCTATTGTCGGCGGGACGGGTCCCCCGGCAGTTGAAAGCTTGTAACTCCCTCATGTCTCGTGTCTGTCGCCTCTGCTGAATCACCTGCCTCGCAGATGTGCGGAGCCGGAGGATACAATGCTGTTGTGCGACGGGTGTGATGCCCCCTGCCACACGCACTGCCTGCGACCGGCCCTGCAGGAGATTCCCGAGGTGCGTATTGCCCGGGCAAGCAGCTCTCAGCGGGGGCCAATATGCGCGTTGAACGCGGATAATAAATAAGTGTTGAGTTCCAACCGAAGAGACCGCCGCCAAATGGTGCCAATCACTTAACTTCACAGACCCAACACGCCCACCTCTTAATCGCCCTTTCTTCATCTCGAATCCGCATTTCGGTTTTGGTCTACGTCAACAATTTTCTGCTGGTACCGACCTTTGCATCTTCTGCCTTGTCCGTCCCATGCGGCACACAGGACGCCTGGTTCTGCTGGGAGTGCGAGACGCAGCTGCAGGACGTGCAGCTGACCCCAGCGGCGGCCGGCCGCTGCGTCTGCTTGCTGCTGCAGCACGAGGAGGGCCGCCAGGCGCTTTGCAGCCATCCTGACTTCTGCGGCATACTCCAGGTAGGGGGAGGTCGAGCCGTGTGTCTTCTCTTTCCGGTGGCAGCTTGTTCGGGCGCCAAGTGCCAGGCGCATACATGCCGCCCAACGCTCACGCGCCTTGCTTGCAAGCGCTGACTGCGCTCGTGTCCCATGTCCCATTGCCGATGACCCCGCTCGGGGAGCGATCTTTCGGATCCGCTGCCTGCGTCCCTGTTTGCAGGCCATGCAGCAGGTGGCCGTGGCCGAGGCGGACGAGGTCATCCGTCTGCTGCAGGCTGGCGACGCGGACGAGGTCGACAGCGCCGCCGCCGCCGCCGCAGCGGACGACGCCACGGTGCAAGAGGAGCGCGCCGTGCTCCTGGGGGACCCCTGGGGCTCCCTCTCTCGCTACTGCCGGGCCGCGCTGCACCGCGCATTCTTCGTGTCTTCGCCACAGGACGTGGCGCCGGGTGGCCGTATTGAGCCTGCCAGCGTGCTGCGCACGCCGCACCGGACGCCGGCGTCGGCAAAGCGCCATCGGCGTGGCCGCCGGGCGACGATGTCGGAGTCGGGCGCAGAACACCAGGCGCTGTCGGAGAGCGCGATGGAGACGGCCGGCGGCGGGGACGCGTCTGCTGCTGGTGAAGCGATCACGCCGTTGACGGGATTCTTCGAGATTGTGCCCGTCATCGAGTTCGCAGTGCACGCTTGCGGGCAGCTGACAGATTTGGTCCTGGTAAGTGCAAACCATCAACCCACGGACTTCCTGAACCAACCCACGGATTTGCCGATCTGGCGGTGACGCCGGCCTTCACTGGGCGTGTCAGGCCTTCCGGCAACACCACCCAGCACATGTGGGCGAACCCCTGCCGTAACCCAGACTCATCTCAGACCCTCTTGATGACATTCAACTCCGCAGTGAGCCACTGCACACTATCTTCCGCTGCTCCAAATGATAGTCGAGTCAGCGCCCATGCGGGTCATAGTTCGCTGCTGTATGCTCGCCGCAGTCCCAGCGCAGCGCCTTCTCGCCCCTCGTCACGAACGCAGGAGGAGCCCAGTGTTGCGGCCCAGCTGGCGGCACTGCAGTACGGCCAGGGCCTGCTGCGCTTCCTGCACGTGGTGCACCAGACGGAGCTCCTCGACATGACCGGGGAGTACGTGGCGCGGGTGGCGCACCTCTGCAACAACCAGGCGGTCCTTGCGCACACGGTGCTGTGCGGCCTTGCCGGCCAGGGCGGTGCGTCCGCGCAGCAGCTGGCGTGCATCTCAGGCGCCCTCCACGTCCTTCTGGGGCTTGCACAGCAGATGAGCGAGGCGGTCCGCAACTGCGCGGGCGCCACCGGGCCGGGTGGTCCATGGGGTGTGACCCCCGGGCGGGGGCTCGGCCAGCAAGGGGCAGCGCGCGGCCGCGGTCCTGGCTGCTCCAGCTTCTCGGCTGATGACGGCGACCTGCCGTCTGAGGAGCAGCAGCAACAGCGGTGGCAGGACGGAGGGGAGTCGCCGGGGATGGCAGCAGGGCCGGGCGGCGAAGGAGCGGAGGTGCCGTTACCGGGCGCGGCGCTGGAGAGGCTGCTGGTCTCCCTGGTGGGGTTGCTGTGCGACACCGCCGTCGAACCGCTGCTGAAGGGGCCGGTAGGTCTGCGTTGTGTGATGGTCCATGCGGGCGGGCGGGCGGGTATGCAGGCCGGTGCTTGCCACGGCGCCGTGGCGTCTGTAACGCTTACATTATCTTGTGCTGCGGTGATTCAGGGGCGGTGCCCATTGGGGACGGCTGGTGGGTGCATGCAGGGCGTGCTTAGCGAGGAACCAGGCCGACCCAAACCAGTGCAGGTTGTGCGTGCTAGCTGCTCGGAACGCTGGTGCAATGTAGAAAGAATAATCGCGCATACGCCTCAAGCGCCATCGTATGAACGTCCGTATGCCTACCTGCAGGTTCGAGCGAATGCGGCCGCCCTGATCGGCGAGCTGCTGGTGTCCACCAAGAAGGTGCGCCCTCGGGTAGGGGCTATGGGCGCCAGTTGAATTTGATATATATATATACAACTAGTTCTCAGGTACATAGGAGTGAATGAGTGAATGATGCAGCGGACCTCGAAGGGATCTTTGATCATGGATGTTTACCTGGAGAGACCCCAGTGGGGCTGCCGACAAACCAACCAACCAACCAGGCACCCCCGTACCACGTACCACAACGTTGCGAAATGACAATACACAAATGGCACCCAAATCGTCAACACAACTACTCGAACACGAACGTATGTTTGACATCCAATGAAGTACGAGATTTGCAGTACGATTTACAGCCGGTTCCTGGACACGGGTTCATGCCCTCTCGGGCTGCCAGGTGACACACGGCGGCTGGTTGGACACCTTTTGCAAACTGACCGGGGAGGCGCTGTCTGGCGACGGCGAGGTCGCCAGGGAGCTGCAAGAGGCGCTTCTTCTGCAGCCGCCCTCCAGCAACACTGCGACCGCAGGTGAAGCCGCAGCTTCCGTGGACGAAGCAGGTGCCGCGCCGCCGGGTCCTGAAGCCGCAGGCGATGCGGCGCGCGTGGTGCGGCGCCGCGTGGTGGGCGGCCAAAAAGCAGCAGAGTCCGCTGGCAGCGCTTCACCCAGTCACGCGACGGCAGCTAAGCTCTCGGAGCTGCTGCAACGGGAGAGCCCGGCGGTGGGCGTCCTGGCGACGGTATTGGTGCGGGTGTGCGCGGCGCGTAAGGTGAGTGAGGCCAACTGATGCGGACCCCTAGACGAGGGATGCCGGACTTGATCCTGGATGGCCCCGGGTGCACATTGCCGCAGGCGCATGGCCAGTTGATGCTCTTGCTTGCTCGGACCGCTGGCAAGGCCCTCGTCTGCAGCGCCGCGCAGCCCCACGGGTCGCCTGACGAGGAGGGCGATCAACCCGATGAGGCGGCGCACGGGCTCGTCGCCCTGGGTGCCACAGCCCTCCTCGCCATGTGCCAGGCTGCGTGCCTGGATGCCGGGGCTGCTGCGGCCCAGCAGAAGCCGCGCGCCGCGCCTGGCCGGACGACCAAGCGCTGCGGGGCGCTGGCCAAGGAGGCTGCGGCGCGGGCGGCTCTTGCCGATTCAGAGGCGGGCAGCAAGGCGATGGAGGTGCTCCGGCGCGCGGTGCAGCACAGCCACCAACAGCAAGTGGCTGGGACCAGCGGTGCGGAGGACGTGGAGGGGACGGAGACAGCTCTGGAAGCTCGGCGGCTGGCGCTGCAGGTGGCGCAGGTGTTCGCTGGAGAGCCAGTGGCAGGCCCGGCGTGACGGTGGCGTGGAATGTGCGCGCCATGCGTGACCGGGGTTGACCATCGGGGGGCGGTATGTCGTGGGGTGCCTTCCACAGCGCGGCCGAGCGGGTGTGTTGCTACCTTTTCCTTGTTTGCTTGAGTGATGCTGTCAACAATGATGACCAGACAACCCACACCCATCGGCATTCGGGCATAGCCGACAACGACCTATCAGTGCGGGGGACGTTAAGAGACGACATCGCTGTTGCTTGGGTTGCTGACCCCATCGGGAAGGATTTAGAGGTGGGCGGATCGATGAATGCACATCACCATCAAGGAGGCTTGCACGGCATGTTTGTACTGCTGTCCAGGACATACGAACCAAGCGCGCGCTGATCTCCTTACAAAATGTACTGTGTCACGACAGCGCTGTATGGCAAGCCCGTCACCTACGGGGCATGCCGTTGTCCTGAACACCTGGGCTTACCGGGCGATAGCTAGTTGTGGCTTCTGAACTTTGGGGGACCTAGACGTCTCGCGAACATGTGCGGCGGATATGTAAGGCGACACATCGTGTACGGGTTTGCGATGTGGTACGAATGTGTTCGATGTGGTCCGGATGAGGTCAGCCGGAATTGGGAGCGAAGGCAATGAAAGATTACGTCTTTCCATATTGCAAGCCAGGGCACCTTCGCGAGGGCAGCGCGCCCTGATATTCCCCCTTGCAGCAAACGACACAACGTCGACTCGACTGGTGGCGGTACGATTCCCTCCCCTCCATGCAGCAGAACGCAGGCTCCGGCGCTTTACAACATGGAATGACCATCCGGCTGCACGCCTCATTATTGGACGTGACGGCTCGTAACACGCACGGCAACACTTCACGACCCCTCAGCAATCCCTTCTACTCTCGTCCACTGCATCTCGCAAACCGCTCCGTCTCGACTGTCCCTATCCTCCGTCTCGACTCTCCCTATCCTCTCTTCTCCAAACGCTCTCGGTCGCCCGTCTCCTTCAACCACGCGATACAGCCACTGGGCTCCCGCCCAGACACACATTGCGGTCATCGCGACTCGACAACCTCACCAGGTCCTTCCCGAGCCATGACAACGACCATCGTCACAATCATACTTCATAGTCTCCGACATAATCATACCACCTCCACCCCCCGCGCCTCTCCACATCCATTCCTGTAACGTCCAGCATCCCGACGGTCCCTATGCGCATCTGCCCGGCGGCGGCAGGAAAAGACCTCAACGCTGCCGCAAGGGGCGCTGCCTTTGATAGTTGCAGTTCGAGCTCACAGTACCAATACTAAATCCCCCTCTACCTGCCACCTTTGCTCCGGCTACCGCAGCCCTGCCCACCGTAGCTCCCCTTGTGCGGTGTGTAGCCGACCAGCCGCTGCCGACTGAAGTCCTGCACCGTGCATCTAACACCGCCAATCGCCTACCCGGACAGACAGCTAGCCGGACGGGGTGACCGCCAGATGAACACACGAATAACAAACAACCAATGCAGGACGTCCATGTTTTGCTTATGAGATGCATTTTCTCGCGATCCATTTTGCAGACAACCAACCATTCCATCAAATCCAAGGCTCGCGGTACAAATGATTTGGTGACCCTGCTCGCATGGACGTGACACGCACAGACATACACCCCAGGTGGTTCATTGTTGAACAACAAACACAGCAGGACTCGCGACCCATTTCCCCGCTATACATTCCCCCCATGCGACTCGCAATCCGTGGAAACAGGGGCCGTAACGCCGCAGTGCAGTGCAGTGCAGTCCGCCATCCTGCTGTCCTACACCACCGCGGCGCAGCGCCAGCCGAAACCGCCGAGCGGCCCCCGCGGCCAGTCCAGCAGCGGCAATGGGGAACCGCGCCCGCCGCCTACACCATCGGCCTGCCATCAACCCCACCCTCACCCTCGCCCCGTCACCCCACACAACTACTGCTCAGCGCCGCCCCCCTCCCTGCCAGAGCTCATCACGTTGACCGGCTGCCCGGGCCCCTTCAGCACCGGACCTGCGGCCACCGCCGCGGGCCTCCCGTTCCCTCCGTTGGGCCCCCCGTTACCGTTACCATACCCGTTACCGTTATCAGCCTTGCCTCCGTTACGCCCACCTTCGGCCGATGTGCCACGGCCGTTGCTGCCCGCGGCATCGGGCCCCTTGACGGCAACCGCCCCGGCGCTGCCAGCCGATGGGAATGGCCCTGCCGCTGCGGCGGCGGCTGCGGCGGCCGTGGCGACTGCGGCCGCGGCAGTGACGCTGAGCGGCGCGGTTCCCCCGCCCAGGCCGCCGGTTCGCCTGTCGATCTTGGCCTGCAGGTACACCATTTTGGTCCACACGTCCTTGTGGTCGATGCGGTCCCACTCGTAGCAGGGGATAGGCACCACCAGGTAGCCACGGGCCTGCAACCCGGGGCGCGGGATGTGAGGTCGGGTTTGGGGTTTAGGTCTGTTTTATGAGGAGGAATGTGTCAAGTTTGGAAACAAGCGGTGATGTGGGGGCCCAAGGGCTGACGGGGCAGAGAACCCACATCGTCCTCGATGCCTCATTCGACGACATAGACACAGGTGGATGCGGGACCGAAGCCGCCGGGCCCATGCCCGGAAGAGGGCAGGACAACACGGACTTCCGAAGCACGGCCTCAACGGGTCCTTCGCATGGTTGCCGAGCACGAAACCGCCACCCGGCAGGCGGGCCCCACCTGCAGCAGCCGGTACTTGATGACCGCCTCCCCCAGGATCCGTGGGTTGTTGGCGGCGGTGTTGTGGCGGCCCAGAAGCTCAAGCGCCAGCAGCCGCGGCGGCGGCGCCGGGGCCGGCGGGCTGAGCGCCCCCGCCGCCGAGGAGGCCGACGCGGGCGGGGACGGCGGCCGCAGCGCCACCGCGACGTCCACCAGCGCGCACCCGTCCGGCGTGGCCACGTTGGCGGCCGCCGGGAAGCCCATCTTCCGAAGCACCGCCACGAGGTCCGCCTGGTACCTGGGGGTCGTGATGTCGGTAGTTCACAATGGCCAGAGGCATCAAGCCCATGCTGCATTAAGCCGATGCTGCATTAAGCCGATGCTGTTGCGTGGGAAGCTAGAACGTTAATTGACATATGGGTAGGAGCGGTCCAGGATGCTCAGGAGAGATCAGGGTTTGCGGCCACTGGGCGACTGGCGTCCCTCAGCGGGGAGCGGAGCCGAGTGCGCGCGTGTGTTTAGCGCGCGCGTGTGTGCATGTACGAACTGTACATGTACGAACTGTACCTGTTGGGCGGTTCGGCTAGTCGCTGGGCCAGACGGGAGCGCCAGGCCGCCACCAACCGGGCGCGGACCTCGGGGGGCAGCGCGGTGTTGAGCGGCGAGTCCACTCGGTCCGCCTGGGCGGCCAGCAGGCAGGCGGCCAGCTGCGGGGGGTAGAGGGGAGAGACGAGAGGGAAAGCGGGGCCAGATCAGGGGGTGGGCGCGTTGGCGAAGGATGCGGAGGTTTGTGTGCCCAGGCCCGTACACTTACCGTTAGCAACACAAAGGGACAAACAGGACAGCCAAACAAGACGACCGCGCCACCATCAGGCGCAGGCGTGTGTGAGTCGGCCCATCAATCCCTGTTGGGGTCGGCCCCTCACCTGCACGCCCTGCTTGTAGAGTGCCTGCATCCGCTGCTGCTGCTGCTGATCCAGCGGGCCCTGCTGCTGCCGGCGCCGCGCCGCGCCCCCTGCATCCCCCTCCACGTCCAACTCGACCGCCGCCAACGCCGTCGGCACCGCGTCACGGGCCTTCCCCGCACCGCCCGACTCGGCCGCGCCCGCATCCGAGCCCTCGCCCGCGACGGCCATCCTGAAGTCTCCCCCCTCACGCACCCAGACCGCCAGCTGCTCCGCCAGCCGCTGCGCGAACGTGCCGTTGTGGTGCCTGAACACCGACAACGACCAGAGCAGTCCCGTGAGGGTGTGCAGCGGCGGCGCCTCGTCGTCGTCGTCGTTGTTGGCAATGCTGCTGCCGCCGCCGCCGGCGGTGTACGACAGCCAGCTGCGCTCCGCCGCCGCCAGGATCAGCGGCCCCGGGTGGCGGTTCATCTTGGCGCAGGACCACAACGTCTTGAAGATGTCGGCAGGGGACCAGGGTTCCGAGGGCAGCTGCGAGCGACCCAGGGCTCCCCCCAGCTGCTGCTCGTACCGCTGGTTCACCTCCGCGGCGGCGGCGACCATGGCGGCCGCCGGGTCGAACGACGCGGCGGCGGAGGCGCCACCACCGGCTCCGTCTGCCGTACCGCCCGCCGTACCCGTCTCCGCGGCCTCGCTGACGGCGTTCACCGGCTTGGCAGGACGCGACAGCAGCTGCACATCCACACGGGGCGCTGCAGCAACGCCGGCGGCGTCGCCGTCCGCCGTGCCGCCGGCGTTGCTACTGCCAGGGCCGCCGGCGTCGCCAGACACGCTGCCACTGCCCCTCGGGGACGCTGAGCCAGACACCGCTCCTGCTCCTGCTACTGCTGCTGCCGCCGCCGCAGCAGCAGCAGCATCAGCCTCCTGTGACGGAGCCGAGTGCGGCATGGCCTCCTGGCCCCCTTGAGGTCCCCGTGGCCCAGATCCCGGCTCCTGCTCCGCGGCAGCTTGGGTGGCGCCTGTGGCTTCCCCCACGACCACCGTCGCCGCCGTCGCCGCGGCGGCTGACTTTGCGCACGGGCCCGCAGGGGCTGCTGCTGGGGCCACTGCCATGGCTGCTGCCGCCGCCGCGACCTGCCCCGACGTGCTCTCTCTCTCGGCCACACGCACTGCGGACACGCGGCCCGACTCCATCAGCGCCATCTCCGCCTGCAGGGAGGGCTGCGGCGGGAGGCCCAGGAGCGCCGCCTGCGTGCGTGCACGTGCGAGCCGTACCCAGGGCGGGAGGAACCCGGGTTACCGCCCGCAGGGGTCCTGTCCGTGTGCAACGGCATACCGTCCGGTATTTATTATGTAGTGGCATGTTGTGGCATGCACGTCCCCTGTGTCCTCACCCACCCACCCTGGAGCTCCCACCCCCTGATCCCACCCCGTAGTATGCCCGGGTCTGTTTCTAGGGTTTGTTCTCCTTTGCTTTTTGCTTGACAAGCAAAAAGTAAAGGAAAACAAACCCTAGAAACAGACCCGGGCATATAGGGTTTGTTTTCCTTTACTTTTTGCGTTTCAAGTCGGACCCACCCACCGACCTGCAAATCGTCCAGCAGTTCCGGCACGTCCTGCCGCAACGACGCCAGGGCCCACATGAGGGTGGTCAGCTCCGGAACCCGCCGCCGCCGCTCGAGGGGCAGCCTCGCCACCACGCGCAGCAGCGCCGCCTCCACCGGAGGACATCCCCACCTCAGCCGCGCCAGCGCCGTCAGGATGCACATCGCGTCATCCAGGCTGATGCCGCCGGCAGCCTGCGCGTTGGCTGCCGCACTAGCGTTGGCTGCGGCGCTAGGACTCACCGCCGCCGCGGACGGCGACGGCGCCGGCAGCGGCGGCGCGGAAGTTGGTTCGGGTGGTGGCGGTGCAGGGACGGAGGCGGCGGCGGGTGAGGGCGGCGCAGAGGCGGCGCCCGCCACCACCGGCGCCTGTGTGGCGGGTGGCGGTGGCGCCGGCTTCGGAGCGCACAGCTGGGTCAGGCGCGCCAGGGCCACCCGCCGCAGCAAGTCCACTCGCTGCAGTGTCGGGCCCCGAAGCCTGTGCGTCCGGGCCGCCGCTTCCCCCTTCCCCCCTTCCTCCTCCTCCTCCTCCTCTGCCTGCGCCTCCGCCTCCGCCGGGCCGTTTCCCAACCCAACCTCTCCCGACGCCCCTGCGGATCCTTCCGCCGCCGGCGGCGCCGCCGCCTCAGCAGCCAGGTACGGCCGCCACGCCGCCACCGCCGCCATGATCAGCGCCGCCTCCGTCACCGTCGCGCTCCGGAGCGCCAGCCCCACGCGGCGAAGCAGTCCGCGCTCCGCCCAGCGGGCGGGGTAGTGCCCCAGCCCCGCCATCGCGTCCAGCAGCCCCGCCAGGTGCCCGGGCCGCAGCAGCGACTGGCAGCGCTCCGCGCAGAGCTCCAGCGAGGCCAGGAGCTCCGGGTCCCGGACCTCCAAGGTGGCCAGGATGCGGGCCGCAGACCAGAGCATGCGGGACCGGGACTCGGCGGCCGCGGGCGCGGTCGCGGGCGGCACCCCGCGGACGCTGCGCAGCCGCGGCCGCAGCCGCGCCACGTAGCGGCGCAGCAGGCGTTCGGGCCGATAGCCGGCGGCGGAGCAGGCGGTGAAGAAGCGGAGGAGGTGGTGGTCGGGGTAGCCGACCCGCGGGTCAGCGACCAGGTTGGCGGCGAGCAGGCGGTCCTCGAAGGCGCGCAGCGCCTCCGCGTTCAGGGCGCCGTTGGCGGCGGGCTCCTGCGGCGCTCCCGCCACGTTGGCGGCATCGGGCGCCTCACCCGCCGGCGCCGCCTCCGCCGCGGACTCCGTCTCCGCGGACGGAGGCCGTGCCGTGAGCCGCTGCAGCGCCCACACTGCCGTACAGAGCCCCGGGCCGTCGAATGCCGCGCGGGTCGCCACCAGGTGCCGTACAACCCGCTCGGCTTCGGCGGCGCCGCCGCCGAGTTGGCCGCCCCAGGTTGCCAAGACGAACAGCAGGGTGGCCAGCTCCTGCGGCTTGAAGCTGCGCAGCTGCGACCGAGCCGCCGCCGCGGCAGCCGTCAGGAAGGCAGGCGGCGGCCGGACGCCTGGCAGGGGCGGCGACGCAGACACGACATCGGATGGATGCTGTGACGGCACGGACTCACTCCGGCAGTTAATTTCATTTTATACTTTGAACATAAAGAGTACCATGAACTACGTACCGAGATACAATCCATAATTTCCTGTGGATTATTACAATACATGATCCAATAAGTGCAACAGCAGACCCCAACACAGGGTCATCGGCTCCCTCCCCCTCTCCCGTCCGGGAGGCAGCGCCGGTGCCAGGGCAGGGGGCACCTGATCCCGGTTTCCGCACCGGCCACCGTCCGGCCGGACCCTCCCGCCACACCGGCCGGCGCACCGCCGCCACACACGCACACACACGCGGCCCCGCGCCGCCCCCAGACCAACCCACCCAGCTTCGCCAGGCCCCAGCACAGGTTGGCCAGGCTCTGCGGCGGCGCCGTCTCCAGCTTGTCAACCCCGCCGCCGCCACCGCAGGACGCCAGCGCCCACCGCACCAGCCGCTCGCCCACTACGTCCAGCCGGACCGCCGCCCAGACCGCCCGGGCGGCCGCCTTGACGGGCACCTGCGAGGGAGGTACCTGCGGAGGGGACATCGGCCGCCCCGCGGCCGGAAGGCGGCCGGGCAGTGCTCTGAACACGCGCCGGATGGATGCAGAGAACGAGTGGAGGGTTGGAGGCAACTGACCGGAGTGTCGACTCGTACGCTCGCCATTACACTCCACACCCAAGGGCCCTCCCTGCGCCTACTGGGCCGGAAGGACGCAGACCGCACCCAACCCCGCCGGCCCGGCAGCACCCGCCGCTCCCCGCCCCCCGCCTCACCTGCAACAGTTGCTGCAGCAGCGGCCGCAGCACCGCCGCCCCCCGGTACCCAGTCGCCACACACACCCACAGCAGCAGCGACAGGTCCGCGGCGCCCAACTGCGCCCCCGCGTCCCTTCCCGCCTCCGTCCCCGCCGCCGTCGCCGCGGCCGCGGACGCCCGCAGCAGCGTCCCCACGCCCAGCTTGACCACCGCCTCCGCCAGCCGTCCTCGCATCCGCATCCTCGCCAGCAGTGCCAACGCGTGCTTGACCTCCCCCAACGTCCAGTCCCGAGCGCCGCCGTCCCCGCCGCCGTTATCACTGCTGCCGCTGCCGCTGTCGGCACCACCACCGCGCTCCGAACCACCCGTCGTGCCAGCAGTGTCCGCAGGCCCGGACGTTGGATCTAGTCCGGCGGCGGCCGTCCTTGTCGCAGCCGGGGGCCGCGGCTCCTGCTCTTCGACCTCCCCCCGCGCCTGCAGCCTTTGCAGCAGCGGCACCAGCAAGTCCCGGAGCAGCACCCCGGGCCGCCACCGCAGCGCGACGCAGCTGCGCAGTACGGCGAGTACGGCAGGCGGGCCGAGGGCGTCGGCGGCCGCCAGCGCGCGGAGACGCTCGTGCAGCGCCCAGAGGAGCTGCGGGAAGTCGGGCCGCACGCCGGCCTCGTCCGCTCGGGCGACGAGGTGCAGCAGGCGGACGGCGGAAGCGGCATCGAGCTGTCGTACGGTTGGGGCCAGAGCGCGGGCAGCAACCGTGGCCGCGTCGCGCAGTAAGGCCTGACGTGCCACGGAGCTGGTCGACTGCGGCGGCGGCGGCGGCGCCGCCGCCGCAGCTGCGGCACCGGACGTCGACGTCGACGGCGCGGCTGCCTCGTCCGCCTCGGCGGCGGTGATGACCGCCACCAACACGCCCTCCGCATGTTCGTACATCAGCGGCGGCGGCGGCGGCGCTGCCACTGCAGCTTCGGGCACCGGCGGCGGCGCGCCGCCGCTTCGGTTGATCGGCGGACATGGCTTGGCGGATAGGGACGCGATCCGCTGCAACAGCGCTTCGAGGACCGGTCCTGACAGCGCCACCTCCGGCGCGAACGTTGCCGCTGAGGGCTCGGGCTGCCCGGCCGCCGCCACCAGCGCCGCCGCGGCATCCAAACTGACCTTCTCCATTGCCGCCGCCCGCACGGCCGCCAGCACCGTGCTGGCGTCAGCGGCAGCTGCCGCCGCCGCCGCCCCGCCGTCGCCGCTGCTGCTGCCAGCGGCAGCGAGTCGTTGCACTCTGACGGCGGCCGCCGCCAGACGACAGGCCTCTTCAGGACTGCATCGGCTGCCGGCCGCGGCGCCCTGCTCCTGCCCCTGCGAGGCAAACGCCGCAGCGGCCGCCAGCAACTGCCGTGCCGCCGCCGCCGCGGCTGCCGTCGCACCTGACCGCGCCGCCGCCTCAGCGACGCACTCCATGGCCAGCGCCAGCCCAACCGGGCCCAAGCGAACCACCTCTGAGCCCAGGGCAGCACACAGCCCTTCCGCCGCCTCCACCTCCGCTGCGCTGCCCCGGGGTAGCGCCGGGCGCCGGAGCTCTATCCGCAGCGCAGCCAGCAGGGCGCGCAGGACTTCGGTCTCGTCTGCTGCGTCCAGGCGGGGTCCGCTCAGGCGCACCGTCAACAAATCCCGCACCTGGGACCTCGTCAGGGTGAGGCCGCTGCTCCTGCTGCTACTACCGCTGCTGCTACCGCTGCTGCTGCCGCTGCTGCTACCGCTGCTGCTGCTGCTGCTACCACAGCACGCGAGCGCCACGAGCTGGGCTGCCAGTCGGGGGGGCGCTGACGGGCCGGACGCCGCGGCAAAGGCCATCTGCGCAGTCATGAGGCGTGAAAGTCCAGATCGGCCAAGGACCCAGATAACGCAAAACCCAGATCGGTCAAACTTAGATCGAGCACTTGGGGGGCCACTCGGGGGTCGGTACGGGTCCCAGATGAGGGGTCCCACCACTGAACAACACTCGGCAGCGCCTTTTGCGAACATCATACTATTCGTCAGTGCAGACACATACATCGCTGTGGTCGTGGGGGCTGATCAGGTGGTCAGGTAGGTACCAGGGGAGCAAGCAGGTCGCGGCCGCTGCGCAACTGCGCGGCGCAGGAAACAGACGCTACTAGCAGTCGATCACGACCGAGTCCCCACCTTGGTGAACTCCGCGGGTACGTCCACGCCGTACTGTACAGCAGCCGTCAGAACCCTGAACACCGTCCCCGCCTCCGCCTCCGCGGCCGCTGCTGCTCGCTCCTCCGCAGCCATCCGGACGCTCATGCTCCGCATCAGCATCGCCACCGCTCCTTGCACCGCCGCTATCTCATCCGCAGGCGGTTCCGCCTCCTCAACACCTGTCGGCCCTCCACTGCCGCCCCAGTCCCCCAAGCCCGGCCCAGCATCCCCGGCCGCGCGCCATTCCAGCCACGGCTGCAACACCTCCAGTGCCTCGGCCAGTACGGCAGCACCTGCACACGCTCCGGCTGCCGTCGCTGCGCCACTGCCGGCCGCGGCGGCGGCTGTGGGCCACTCCTGAGACCGCTCAACGAGCGCCGCTGCCACGGCGGCCGCCGTTGGGCCAAGCAGCTCACAGCTGGCTGGCGGCCGCCATGACGCAACCATGCGTGCCACTTGTGACAGCTCCGCGACCGACATGTCACGTGCGCGTGTCTCGACCTGTCATCCCGTCGACAGATAGGAAGTGCAACTCATTAGTTAGGTACGGCGGTACGCGTTAGGGCCGCGGCGGCTGGGGGATAAGGCGTGTAGACCTGGCCGGACACAAGCTGTCCAGGCCTCGAAGGCGCGCAACCCAGGGCGGCCGGGCGGAAACGAAAGCAGCGAGCTCTTTTCATGCTGCATGCAGATAAGTTTAAGTGAAGCGCTCACCAGCCTTGCCAGGAGCTCCAGAAGAGCGCCCCCAGGCAACAGCCTCTGCAGCATCTCGCTGTGTGACACCGCATCGGCCACCTGGGGCAGCCCGGCGGCCAGCACGGAGCCCTCCAGGTCGGGTCGACTCTCCACCAGCGTCAGCAGCACAGGCAGGCGCGGCAGGGGCACCACCTCGGCTGACATCAAAGCCTCCAAAAGCACCTAAGAACCGAGTTTGGGGGGCATTCGGGGAGGCGGTGAACATGGCACGGGGGATGGGGTCAAGGATGAGGAAGCAGGTGGCAGATGGGATGGCAGATGCGCCCGCAGTCCCCGCCTTCCCCCACAGCTTCTGGAAGCTCCGCACCTCTGTGGTCTGCTCTTTGGCTGCCTGGAGCCATTCCGAACGACTAGTCGCAGACTCGCTGGGGCTCCACCCGGACGACCTCAGCGCCGCTACAGCAATGCGTCTGGCGCGCTTCTGAAAGATCCAGAGGGAATACGAGCAGCACAATGTTTAGGTTTGAAATCATGCCCATTGACAAAGCCAGCGCTTCTGTGACAACGCACGCCGCCCATCTTACCTGCCGACGTCCTTCCTGGCTGCGAGTCAAGCCGGTATCATGTAATGCTTTGAACTTAACATTGAGAGAGTATACGGATTGCTGTGTTGCGCTTCGACTCCGCGCGATACCTCGGCGGGGCGCAATCGGCGTGCAAAAGTGCGGATGGGGCGAGCTGCCATGCCGACGAATCGGACATGAGCGCTCCATAGCGTTTTGGGTTTACTTAGCTTTTGGCAGAACGTTCTGTAAGACACCGAGTTGTAGTAGGCTTGCAAACATGCTTGTTGACGATCGTTCAACCTTGTCTTCGCGTCTATGGATCTGTTTGACTACCTTTCTGGTGCAACAAATGAATTGTCCAAGACGACAGTGTACACAGAAAAGATTAGTGTCGTACAAATCGGGACTTTGACAAGCCCACATAGTCGACATAGATGATTGCAAACCTCCAATTCCTCTTGTATTTGAGATTTGAAACTGCAACCACATACTGTTATGCGTGATGCCCAAACCAATCATGCCAACGGACGGTCTGACGGTCCATGCTGTTGGCCTATTGGGTAGCCACAGCTGGTTGCATTGCGTACACAAAGGTCAAAGGAGTGAAAACGCATCACGCATTTGCAAATAAAACCAATTTGAGTCACTTCCCAACGCACAGCAACGGTTTTCTGAGGAAAGCACGCAACCTTGACACTTCCTTTGAAACCACAAGCAATTCATGACGTACGCTAAGGGTAACTTCGCCAGGCTGGGCCAGGCACTCACGAGCACAGCTGGCGCCACACCCACATCGAGCCCCTATCAAAGGAACGATCCGTGAACGCGGCAAGTAACTAGCCATGTTACATGCCCGCTTCCCCGCTGCGTGCTACCTTAGCGCAGGGCTGTGCGCTTCGTTGCCCCATGACGAACGTACCGAACGTACCACAGTCCACGGTCATCATGACGACCGTGGACTACCGACGCGGACCAGGCTGACAGGCGGTTAAATTGAACAAACCGCTGAATGGCGGTGTCCGAATGCTGAGGAAAGGCGTCGTTGTATACATTGTAGCACCATCACACCGCAGACCGTAGCACCTGTGCAGTGGACAGGCTGTTCCCCTGTTGGGCTTGCCACCGTCTTATCCCCTTTGAAACGGGGCTGCCACGCATGCGAGTGCAATGATACTTTATTATTAAATACATAAGCATGCACGACTGAGACGGTCTGTTCCGTGCCTCCATCTGGGTCAGTGCTTTGCTCGCCTGGCCCGTTTACTGTGCCATACTACTCGATCTCTAGGCCTGGAATCCATTGCAACGCGCACCATGCGCTACAAACGTGAGCATGTATTGGCATACCAGTACATGATCGTCATGTTGCGTGCATGTGATAGCGTGGCAACTTCGCGGTATCATCAAGCGTCGGCTGGTGGGCCCCTGGTCAGCAAGGCGACGGCGGGTCTGGAACGATTTCCAGCATTCCAGGAGTGCCAGTCCTGGCGCTTCAGCAACCTGGTGTGTTAGCTTGTATAGCTGCATGAACCCCCCGCGGGTGTTGGTGGATGGATGAGTTCGCAGTCCTGTAAGGGTTGTTGATATGAGTCGCCTACGTACAAAGCGCCCGTTGGCCAGTTGGATTGCCCCGTCGGGACTAGGGGTCCATCTTGCAACGGCGACATTACCAAGGTGCAGCTCACCGGCTGCAGCTAAAGCTCATCGATGACCTGAGGCTACATCCCAAAACCGGAAGATGACCGAAATCCCCACCCGTGGCAGGACTTTGCAGCTCAGCACGACCCCATCGTACGACCCGATCAATGGCGGATACCCAGTGGTGGACTTTGTGCCGTGGTGAAGTTCCTCGCTCCCGAATGTGTGTGTATCTAGTGTGTTGGCGACTGCTGCTGTAGGAGCCGTACTCGCTCGTGTGTTAGTGTTAGGCAGATGTGTCGACGACACGCGTCAAGCGGCCCAGGTACGATTGGCACCAGTAAGACTTCAGCTGTTGATGCATGCGCCTTCCGGTCCGACGGCCTCCAGCCACCTCGCTGGCTGAACATTGAAGCGGGGAGCAATTCTTCCAAGCAAGCCAGCGCGCCTGAACCGCATCTCCTTTCCCGGGGTCCTCTGTGACATGATTCGTGCGTTCATGCTGGGGGGTTATCGCAAGCGGCTGCCCGGCAACCAACAATCATGCACCCATCATTTGCGAAGATCCAATGTCGTACCATAATTGTACAGCAGTCCATCCGCCCCATGCATTCAGCACCCAGCTGGTGATGTGACTACCTCTTCCCCCCCCTTCCTTGCCCTCCCTTCTGCTGTCATGTGACCTTGGGCTTTAGCTAGCGGTGGGGGGAGGCATATGCTTGCAGTAGTATTAGTGAGCCATCATGAATGACAGCTAGCGATGGGCTGTTGGGGCAAATGTTTACGGAATGTTGCTGGGGCAAATACAAACATTATAACCAGCCATCGTTTATGATGGCTCACTACTAACACACATCAACGCGTTTGTAAACATGCATAAGCCTGGGGGGGGGGAGGTACCGCGGAAATATGCCATGCTTCGTACAGTTGGGGACGACTCCTTTAAAAGTAAGGGTGATTACGCCTGATACTATCCTCATTGCATGTCACCAAATAAAGTACAGAAATGAAAGGCACTGTGGCACTGCGGTACGTATTCAAATCCTTACTCGCGCTCCATAATGTTTGTCAACCCGGTTGACCTTCCCGGCAAGTCCGGCCAAGTCATGAGTACCGATACAATGCATTGAAATAGTTAAGAGCATTAAACGGCTCCTTACCTTGTCGAAATACGTTACATGGTCCCTCCTTGTCACTGTAACAAAGGCGATACGCTCGCACAATAGTCGCAATTCAACGTCGCCAAGTAAGGAGTCAGCGTACATACTCTGGGATCTTCGGCTAGGAATGGCGATTTGTTTTCAAAATCAACGAGCCTCACACCTTTCTCCCCTTTGTTGTTACGCCCAGCTCATACGTAAGTTTGTTTTGAACAAATGTCCATGGCTGCGTAGCTGTCGCAAAATTTGCGATTGTGAATGCTCAGTCACGCTCAAATATGTACTCCGTCAGGCTCCATCGTCGGCCAGGCAGCCCAGGGCACTACATGTCATGCTTTGTTAGATTAAAATACTATATCAATTATGGTGGCCGGTTCGCGTTTCTTTCTGGTGTCCTAGCAAACTTCGGAAACATTTCGACTGAGTCGCCATGCTCTTTTGGCCAACCTTAGCAGGCGCACCTGGACGACTGCTGCCACTCGCTCGCAACCTGGTGGCCACTGCGAAACAAGGTAGCCGTTTCGTTGTCAGACACACGGCACATCCGTTTAATCCGGCCTGTGGTAAAATTGTTTCATTCAAGCAACACTTATAATCCTCGCTTCCTATTATTTCTGCTGTACGATATGCGGCGTCAGGCCGCCATAGTTCACATACATTGCCGCAGACGTGTCGAACCTGTCGTTAGTTAATGAATAGTACGGCTTCGTCGTACAACAGTTAGTTTACGTAAGTATGAAAAGTATGAAATGGCCCAAAGGCCACCATTTCTATGTCCGTAAAAACCTCAAGCTGCACGTTAGCTTATCTGCCTCCTGCACCTCGTTAGTTCACAGCGACAACCTACACGCACGCGCGCACGCATGCATACGGAATAGATTTTCCGAAGCGCATCCGCAACTGGAATCCATCTATCGCTCGAAATGCTCAAGGTCACAGCTGCGTTGTTCTTCCTCTCAGTGTACCCGTTTCTTGCAGCGACGAGCTTCGCCGAGACGGTAGCGACGAGGAAGTGCATCGCTGGTGAGGTGGATAACGAATGTATTCACAACTGTATACGCTGTAAATTAATGAAGTTTTTATCATGAACGAAGCTACATGCGTCGCGTTGGCGGCGGGTTTAAACTCCGACACATACAAAGCTACGTACCGTAGCAACGAGCGAAGAGGCGAGGGACACGATACATGCTTATCTTCGTAATGATCTGCTGGGTGCCATACAAGTTTACGGACACGGCTACAGCGTCCCTTACAGCTCTTGCAAATTGTGAAGCATTTGCTTATGGCCAGATCATCATCATGGCCACAGCCAGCAGCGGCGGTTGCTGTATGCATGACGGCTTGGAATGCAAGAACATAAATATGTCAGGGTGCAGGCTTGTGTCACAAAGTATACGGAAACTTTCCTCAACCCTAACTAACTACCGTATTTACGCACGCAAATGACGCGCGCGTAGCTGTCACGCACGCACTCACGCACATAAAGTTACACATCGCGCCGGCTGCGCTGGAGACACATCGCACATATACTCACATACGTACGTATCCATGTATGTGTGCATACGGTATGCACGCAGGCGACAGCGAGTGCAATCAGAGCGGCGTCAAAGGGTCTGGCGGCGTTGTAGTTGTGGATTCCGGTAAGGATGTGCATGGCTTACATCGATGGATGGTGTGGACGGTGGACGGGCGGGGGTGGCGGTTGCAGGCGGGCGGCCGCAGGGCGGTGGCGGCGGACTGCGAGATGCATATGTTTCTTGCATGGTCAGTTGAAAGTCTTACCGGGTTCTATATGTTGTAATCGTATGTTTTTAAGGCATGTGCACCAGTGGCATGCATACATATATCTAGTTATAGGTAGGCGTCCGCCCCTCGGCTGTCTACATACCCTGTGCCGCCCCTCGATCGACCCACGCACTGTCCAAAGATAGTTACGTTGCTAAACATACCGTATACAGTGCACACACAGTAAACATAAATTCTGTTTATGTGCGGAGCCCACTGGTGGTGCACGATAGCTGGCGTAGATGACGTCGTCGGGGACACGAACGAGAGCTAGCGTGCCGTGCACGCACGCAGCACAGATACGTCAGTAGAAGTATGTACGATGTAGCTAAGGGTGTTGCGTATTAATTCGATTGTGTGCGTGCGTGGGCGCGTGGTCATCATGTGTCATGCACAAACTCATGCAACGGCGGGGACTCTGCTCCACGGGTTGATTGCACGAATTTCCTTGCTTGCTTGGCAATCGATCATAGCATCAGCACGCCGCCCTACGTACCTGAAGAACCGCGTGCGTCCATGATGTGTATGTGCACATCGATGTGTGCATGTACATACGCCGTCCGTCTGTATGTATGTATGCATGTTGACCAAGCAGGCAAGTAACTCGCTGCTGCGTGCATGTTTGTGTAAGTGCATAGCAGGCAGCAGCAGAGTCGGCGGCGGCAGTAACTGTGCACGGCCAGGTACCGCTTGGTGCGGCAGGGAGGGCTGTACGTGCCAGGAGGGCGACTGGGACGGAGATGGCTTTCTGGATGTGTCATGCAAGAGCCCGGCGGGAGCCCACGCGACGGTCCTCCTTCTTTCCTCCAAGGGCTGCAGCACCCAGAACATAAAGCAGCCGGGGCGACGAGCGCTGAAGCAGTACGGTGCGTGCGTGCCCACGTACGTGCATGCGTGTATGTGTAGCTGCTGCGGACCCGCCGCCGCTGCTACTCCATAGCTGTGTCTCGTTTGCTTCTTTGTCTTCGCACCTTCAGTGCCTGGCCGGCAGGTGGCAGTAGTCGTCAGCCGCCGTGCGTCCTGTCGAGCGACGGATTCAGCTTGGATGATTACACTGAAATTTATGTATGATTATGTGTCCTTGTACTGACATAATAATGTAATAGTAAGTAATAGCAATAGTACGTATCGTGTTAGAAATTGAAATATAATGTACAACTGTATCCATATTGTCATTCTCAATATATTTTCATTGTTAAATATTCTCCTTGCTTATATCAGCATTTTATTGACAATAAAACAGTAACATTTTACAAAGGAGTACCACCATAACTAGAATCATTCTTACTATGTTTTGCCCAACACGCTAAACCCTAGTCACTACTACCGTAGCTGTGATTGTAAGCTTGCTTGCCCACCTGATGTTCACATATACATGATGCCTCGCAGGCTTGGGGTGCGACGTACCATGGTACGACAGCAACTGGTGCAACGGCGGCACAATTTACCAATACCAAAACTGCGATGACGATCAGAAGCAGGACGTGGTCTGCGTTTGGCCAGATGGCAAGAACATTGTACTGAGGACAACCAACTATTGCAGTCCTGAATACAATGCTCCGCCTTTTTCTTGCCCGTCAGTTCTTGGTAGGTACTTATGTACAGGGCGCGTGATATGAGCGCAGGTTCGGCTATAAATCATTTGTGCAGCAGGCGCACGGCACACCGGACGCCGGCGCTTAAGCTTGTTTGGGTAGTCCAGCTAGCTGCCCATCAAACTCGTCCCAGCAATTGGGTTTATTCGGTCCCTGAGCGGCGGTGTCTTGCTTTATCGGCCAGCAGGAAGGCTCATAACAAATATAGTAATCATAATGTTAATATTATCATATATTATTATTAGTATTGGTATTATTACGTATTAATAATATTATTGATAAGGATGTTACAGTATTATTGATGTCACAGTTCGTTATTGCAACTGCTGATGACGTATGCGCCCGTCCTGTCATGTCCCCGTCGTCCTTTACATCCGCTATCGATTTATATTTCTCTCTTTGGACCAAAGAGCACGACCCACCACCACCGCCTCCGCCGCCACCTAGCGGTGAGTATTACCTGCGTGAGCGTCGGTAATGTATGCATTATTACTTATTGTTGCTGTCTTCGATACGTAGCGTAAATCTACGTCCATCTACATGCATGTATCCAAGGTATCTATGAACAAGCAAATAATGAATTTGTATTTATTATTATTTGGGCTGGCAGCCTAGACATCTTCACCGCGCGTATCGATTATCAGTATTTATGTTGATCCATACCTACCGTATGCATGCTCCAAGTAACAAGGCTGCCATATATGGATGCCGGCTGATATGGGTGGCATTCTATGTTTATGCGGCGGGCATCCTGTATGTGCAACGTCATCACTCCGGCAATACGTAATATTTGTACGGCGGCGGGTAAGTACGAATAGGGCTCGATCGATCGCAACGAATGAACGCAACTGATTAAACTGCTGATGTCACACACACTGTTACTGCGTTCTCTCTTCATCTCCACCAGTCCCCGACGCTGCCTACCTCCACCATATCCTTATTATGTGTCCAGTCTCCCTTTCTCGCTTTGCACTAGTTGCACGTCAGCATCACCATCTCGATACGCAGCTACTGTAGTAGGTGTCGTACAATGGTCGGCCCTACTCCCTAAATACGGTGCGAAGCACTGTCCCAGCATCTCGAGAAGCCTTTGCCAGCTCTCACCTACTACAGCCACCAATGCCACGCATATATGTTATATGGACGATGGAACCTCTATCTAATATTATATTATCTATTATATTATATAGAAGATGGAACCTCTATCTTCACGTCTTGTTATTCACTGAATGTAGTTTTATTAGTAGTTGATTTATTGCTGGACTGATGATGAATAATGTCCGCGCAACGGTTTATTTATTTACTTTTGCACGCAGACTGCTATGACGGCATCGGCACGTGGTGTGACGGCCCGAGCATCACGACCTGGGTCGGGGACTGCGATGGAGATGGTGCCCTGGATTACCTATGCTACGCACGCGACTATTACTATCACGTGCTCGTGAGGTCATCAAAGGAGTGTCAGCCGGAGGACAACGCCGATCCGTCCCTGTGTCCTGACGCGTTCAGCGGTGAGTTTATCTGCGTACGTACTCGACGCAGTTACCTATTTATTTAGTATTTGTGGGTGAATATCGATTTTTATTTTTATCTGAAAATTTATTAATTTTGCAATTACGCGGAGATAGTAAACTAAGCTAAGTACTGTACATAATAAGGTGGCGGCTAGTAAACTAAAAGCTTGGACGCTCATGGTATGCCAAAAAATCCAGGCCTTACCGAAGAAGCCGGCAAAGGGTGGTTATCCAGCTGAGCTATCCGCACAAATTAGAAACAATCGTTTATCGGTCAAGTTCCACAACAACTGAGTAATAATGTAAATACTAAGATGCTGATACAAAGTGTGGAATCCCGCAGCAGTTTCTACAGCTAATAGCAATAAACCTATTTCATTACGTTCATTGCTCATCATATTTATGCAGCTATTGCATGGGTTGATTTTATTTGTACTAGTGAATTATTTGCGTTGTGCTAGCTGTCGCATCCTCAAATTCACTTCTGTTGGTTAAAATGCGCATAAATGCGCTTCACTTGGGTTCTTGCAATCGATGACGGATTTGTTGTTTTATTTATTTATGGTACGTAATTATTGTTGCAATGAATCACACAGCCAGGGGGGGAATCATTCGCCCATCTGTGTACGGACCTGAGATGCACGATGGTGCATGCATTGCTTGACGTATATATGCTGCCATTGCCTTGCGTGCCACGCGCGTGCCCCGCACGTCGGTGGCCGTCTCCGTCCCTTCGTCGTCCACCGTCCGCAGCACCGCTACCACCCGCGGTTCCAGCTCCACCTTCAGATATCATTGGCACGGGTGCGTAATAAAGCGAGCGAACGAGGAGCGAGGGAGTCATGCATTATCACATATGCGCGCCTGGCGCTGCTTATTATCATGCATACACCTATCGCCGATTGTATGTGTCGCGAGCGTGCATATAGTGCATATTGTGTGTGTGTGTGTTACATGGTTGGGGGTGAACAACCCCATACCTGTACAACTATTTGTACGAGCCGTTGGCCCAAGGGCACGCAAAAACGCCTAAAAGCACGTGCATGCATGACAATGCACTAGCAGAAGAAAGAAGGAGACTACTACCGTCCGAAAGGGACAATTGAGTTGCGGTGGGCCCACATGCGCTCCAAGAGTCTTGCTAACCGAGCCGGGTCCCAGGCCATAGCTTCCAAAATGGTAGTGAAGTAAGGAAAGCCCTCCTCCGCGCGGATATTGTCGTACACAGGGCAACCTAACAAAACATGCTTTTCGACCTGGACCTGACCTTCTGCCCCACAGAAACGACAGACTCGCTGTTCCCTAGGTACACGTTGTCTGCCCCTACGCCCTCTGTTGGCCTCCAGCGCCCAGCAAGACAACCGGAACTGCATTAGCTTTCGGTGCGCACTGCAGGGAATGAATACCGTAGCATGTGGCGGCCACATCACGGCTGCTGCGCCTGAGAACGGCAAACCCATCCAGTGCTTATATTTCGACATCTGGATCCCGGGCTGCTTACCATCTGAGGGAAACCCCTCTGGCAAAACCCCAAGGCGCACATGTTCCCAACCGCTCATCAACTGCTTCCTCATGGCTGTCACAATTGGGCCCTCGAGGAGTGGCTTAGAAAGCAACCAATCAACACGCTTGTCGATCTCATCACAGTCTTGTGGCAAACCGCTCCAAACGTCATATTCCAAGAACGAGAGAACCTGCAGCACTGATGTCCTCCACCTTTTCTATTCGGGATGTGTGAGGGCATCAACTAACTCGGCACGTAAGACCATGTACGCAACTGAGCTTTGTTGCTTCCAGACACGATTTCAAAAACCAATTATTTGCTTAAGGATATAATAATGAATAGGAAGTTGTGCTGACTCCGCAAACAGAAGCCGATTGTTGTATCACGCCATAAAGAATGGACCGATCGGCAGATGTCCATAATGGACATCTCATGGTACATACCCAGGATACTGCACCGGTGGGCTGGTCGGGCGGCACCCACAATTTGTCGCATGTACAAAATCTGCAATAGCGCATATGTATGTATGTAAATATGTATCCGCAATACTATGTGTACATCAATCGTCGCGCTTACGCCATGATTTGTTAGTTCGGGTTTTAACCACCACCACCCCAAAAAAGGGGGGCTCACGTCTCCGGCGGCGGTGGATGGCCGGTGCGTTCGGGTTGGTTGCTTTTGCGCAGAGTGCGACCCTTGGAATGGGAACTGGTGCGACGCTGGCGAAGTCGGATGGGTGGGGGACTGTGACGGCGACGGCTTGAGGGATTATGTATGCGCCTACCCTGACGGAGTAACAAACGTGGTGGTGAGGTCAACAAACGACTGCCAGCCAGAAGACAACGCACCTACCTGGTTCTGCCCCGCGGCATTTGCGAGTGAGTTCCACGGCAGACGAATCGGATGGACGTGTATATATAAGCCGGCACGGCAAAGCCGTACAGACGCTCACAATATAGGTAGCCCAAATGCATGTCAGAATATACAATTATACATACGCCCTTATGACGACCACGCATGCACTACTATATGTAATTATAATTATATATTATATATGTAATTATAATATATCGTATATGTAATTATAATACATTATAATTATATATATAATTTCATGCTAGCAGTCGGACCCGTGTGAGCGTCGGTTTGTAATGCCTTGCTTTTATAGTTTTGCGTGATTTTTGCATCTTCAAAGGTTTGTGTTTAGTTGTAGTTTAATAAGAGTAAGAATTTCTTGTGACCCGTCTTAACCAGAGACGCTTGCAAGCTGATGCTACCGATCTCGGATCACTCCAGGACCACTACATTTATCCCCCCCTTTCAGGGCTCGACGTCCGCGTCGAGTATCGAACCAGGTTCAGCCGAATGATCACTTGCCATTCGCACCACTGACACCCGCCTGTAGGGCGACCCACGGCAACTCGCACATGAATCGCTCACGACCACAGGCACGAACCCAACTCGGGTTGCCATCGCGACTCGATCCGGGGACTCCTCGGTTTCGATACCATTTGTTGTGACCCGTCTTAACCAGAGACGCTTGCAAGCTGATGCTACCGATCTCGGATCACTCCAGGACCACTACAGAATTAGGGTGTAGCCAGCCACCCATCGCATGGCCGCACCACCGGCGTTTCTCATCACCACATTACCCCATGATCCCCATTAATCCTTTTAGCACACCATCTGTGATTTTATGAACACCGTATATGTAATGCAACCGTATGTTCAATTGTGAACACCGTTGTTAATAATGTCCAACAGAGCCACCACCGCCACCGTCTCCTCGACCGCCTAGACCGCCATCGCCTCGGCCGCCGAAAGTTGTGCCGCCAGTAGTGTTCAAGCCGCCGCCGCTGTCGCCCCGGCCTCCGTCCCCTAAGCCCCCGTCCCCTAAGCCGCCGTCTCCGAAGCTTCCTTCCCCTACACCTCCATCCCCGAAACCTCCATCGCCGAAGCCTCCATCGCCGAAGCCGCCGTCTCCGAAGCCGCCGTCTCCAAAGCCTCCTTCCCCTACACCGCCATCCCCGAAGCCTCCATCCCCGAAGCCTCCATCGCCGAAGCCTCCGTCTCCGAAGCCTCCGTTCCCTCAACCGCCATCCCCAAAGCCGCCCGCCCCGTATCCTCCACTCCCCTCACCGCCGCCTTCGCGACCATCATCATGTAAGTACCTGCATGCTACTGAGCTGCTGCAATAGTCGGATGATGATACGCGCCGGGCCAATGCCCGTCGTGTACCACTGGGGTTGGTAGCAGTACTGACCTAGGTGGGGATCTAGCTACGAGCTAGGGTGAGGTGCGATAGATGGCAAGAGATGTAGCAAGCCACGCACTCATGTACATCTGATGTGCTGTATGCACGCACTTCGGCCTTCCGATACATAGACGTACGCTTCCGTCGCTCCGTTGTGTGCCGTGCGTGTGTACGTGTGCGTTGTCTCATAAAATAAAGTTATCCTACTAAAATGTATGCATACATCATTTTACCTATCATCATGTATGCATGGACGGACGCCCTTCGTTGTTTTGACGTGTTTCCATCTATCCCGCCCTGCATCAAAACTCGTGCGTACGCCCACTGGTCGCTGCCACAACGTATGTACTTGCTTGGCACATGCGGGCGTGCATGTACGATGCAGCCGCGGTGGAGCTGTTCAACGCGAGCCAGTGGCCGGGTATTCAGACCGTCGGGGCAGCTGGGACAGGCAGACCCTTCACGGATCTCAAAGCCAAATGGATCTGGATCCGTGAGGGCGCCTCATCTTCCGCGTCCACGGTTGTCAGGCCCACGTTCTTCACCTCCATCGCGGTGCAGAAGGCAGGCGCCCAGGTCCTAGTGGACGTGATCCCCGCTGGCGCCACTGCTCAGATCTACCTCAACGGTGAAATTGTCGCCACCGTCTCCGACGGAGTGTTGAACTCAGAGTACACCAACCGGCCCATCAAGCTGACGCTAAGCAGCGCCACGAATGCGCTAGCTGTGAGAGTCTTCAACATGAACGCCGCAGGCGCGGGTCTGCTTGCCTCCGTCAAGACGCTCGACGGCAACACTGTAGTAGCCCGTACGGATGATACCTGGATGTATACGTACGATGTGCCGTACATGTATGGTGAGTTGGCTGGCAGTAGTATGGTTTCCTTGCTTGGTAACAACAAGGTAAACAGGGACGACAGACCCCCACATATGTATATATATATACAGCTGACAACTGTTCATATATGATTGCATGCCCGCAGTTCATGCATGCCCGGTGTGTTTTTGTTCGCGGCGTACGTGGAGGTGTGGAGGTGTCTTCGTTGCCGCCTTGTCAGTGGATGGGGGCCTGCTGGGGCTTGCCCTGGTATACACCGTTGATCCCTTTGGGGTCCGCCGCTGTAACGTTCATTCATTCATCGACTATATATTTACGAGGTGTACTTGTTCACGATTAATTGAAGTCAGTGAATGAACAAATAACGAAACTTACGCATTTAACATTAGTAATATTGCACTTATTTGTCACAGCAGGATAACACGAATAAGAACACTTACTATATAATTAGATGCGTGACTAATATCATAATACATGTAATAGTAATGTAACCATGTATGGCGTACATATGGTTACATCATTATATTATTATATATACATACACATTAATAATATACATATCTCCGATCAAACGATGTCACATGTCTGTCAATCTCGATGTCCGAATAATAATGATGTATTTATGTTTCTGCACCTACATACCCACACAGGCGCAGTGGAGCTGTTCAGTGCAAGCCAGTGGCCGGGTGTTCAGACTGTGGGACCCGCCAACGCCTTCAAAGATACTAAAGCGAAGTGGATCTGGATTGTGGGCGGAGCTCAGACATGGGCGCCTTCTATTCTGAGGCCGATGTTTCTCACAACCATAAGCGCCGCGACGACCGGCACACAAGCGCTACTTAACATCATCCCCGCTGATGACACCGCGGATATCTTCCTCAACGACGTATTTGTTACAACGGTTTCGAAGGGGCTGTTGACAACTGACTACGCTGGCCGGTCGCCTGTGAAGCTGACCTTGCTGAAAGGAGTCAATGTGCTCACCGTGCGGGTCACCAACGGTGGAGACGGCGGGGGGGGACCAGCGGGTCTGCTTGCCTCCATTACGAGCAGCGACGGCAAGGCTGTGCTGGGCCGCACCAACAGCAGCGAATGGTACTACTCATTCGATATGCCGAACACGCCAGGTAGGGACGTAATAAAAGGCAGGTGCGTTGCTTGGTTCGTTGGTTCGATCGTTCCCCGTACATATTACATGCATGCCACAGCGAGCCGTACATCCCCATCTAGCTACGTACAAGTAAAGCTCACTCGGCGGATTCCTTGGAGTAGTGCATGAAATCATGTAAGTTAACATACCTCCGCCGTCTATACCTGCAGCTGCAGCCTCCAGGCGTGCTCCAGCCATCTATATATATATATACCCCTGGCTTTTGTATGCGCGCCATATATCCATATATGTGCGTGCTTGCCTGCCGGTTATTATGTATCACAGGTTCAATCGAGCTGGTCAACGCGAGCCAGTGGTGTGGCGGCGGGCAGACCGTGGGAGCCGGCCAGCTCTTCACCGACACAATTGCGAAGTGGATATGGATCACCGAGGGCGCCCAGGAATCCGCCGTCGCAGCCCTGAGGCCCACATTCCACAAGACCTTGACGTTCGCACAGGCTGGCACACAGGTGCTGCTCCACCTCATAGTGGACGACGAGGCGGACATTTACCTCAACGGCAACTTCGTGCGGACGGTGTCCGGGGGCTGCATGCGGGAGGACTACACCGCCGACCGGCCTGTCTTGCTGACCCTGGCACAGGGCACCAACCTGCTCTCAGTGCGGGTGACCAACTGCGGCGGAGGTGCTGCGGGCCTCCTGGCTTCCATCATCAGTAATGACCCCAAGAGCAAAACCATATATGCGCGCACGGATCGTTCCTGGGTCTACACTTACGACTTGGGCAACCTCCCTAGTGAGTTACATTTCTCGTACACAAAAAATCGTTTAGATACAGTAGGTTGCAGATAAGAGCATACTAATAATGAATGCACGCCTATTGATCATACTGATAAAGTTAATGATAATGATGTTAATAACCTAATGATAAAGCCAATGATATTCATATTATTATTGATATCCATATTGAATGAATGAACGTCACATACAGCGGACCCGAAAAGGGTAGATCAACGGTGTACAGCAGGGCAGGGCCCAGCAGGCCCCACCGATATTGATATTGATGCTGAAACTGATAATGATTTTGATATTGATAATGATAATGATTTAATGAGTTTGATAATGATTTTTGGTAATGACTTTGATAAAGATATTGATAATGATGATGCTAATGGTAATAACAATAATAATTATAATTCGCACAGATAATGATATTGATAGTATAACAAAAAACAATAACAGTAAATCAGTAACAATACGCTACAGCGCTGGTTTAGCTGGTTGTAGCGGCTGTAGCGCAGTGCATTTTGGTAATTCTAGAAATTTACTGATACATGCTTTGGATGCTAATACTGACAGCGCTAGATGCATGTATTGCTATCGCTCAGGGCATATTACACATGCATGTCGGTGTCATACTTGGAACGCATGCAGAGGCCGTCGAGCTGGCAAATGCGGGCCAGTGGGGTGGCGGAGTGGTGCAGACTGTGGGCGCGGACAAGCCCTTCACGGATCTGGCAGCAAAATGGATCTGGATCGCGGCGGGGGCGCAGGTCTCCGCATCTACCACCACAAAGCCCACCTTCTACACCACTATCATCAGCAACGTACAGCAGGCCTCTGGTGCCGCTGCTGGCGGGGGCGTGCAGCAGCAGCAGCAGGTCCTCATGCAGATCATCGTGGACGATGCAGCCGACATCTACCTCAACGACAATTACGTCACGACGGTGTCCCGGGGGTGGCTGCGGGATGACTACATCAGCAGTCGTCCTGTCAGACTCACCCTGGTCGGCGGGGTCAACCTGGTCGGCGTTCGGGTGACCAACAGCGGCGGCGCTGCCGGCCTGTTGGCCTCTGTCACCACCGGTGACGGCAAGACTGTCTTGAGCCGCACCGGCAGCAGCACGTGGACATTCACCATCGATGAGATGACAACACATACATGCAACTGTACATCGAACAAATAAATAATAAGCAATAAACCTGCTCACGCACATCATATTAAATAATTAACCGTTACAAGGTGGACCCGTATCCCGACCGGGTGTTCCAACGGGCCCAGATAGCTCGTAGGTGCCTCGTCTCATCAACCCCTACCAAGGACTGCGCACCCATCCTCCATCATCCGCGGGGGTGCCACGCAGCCATACCGGCCACTACACCAGGTTACCAGCGCGCCTCTCCTGGAAACCGCGCCAGACCCGCCTAATCACACGGCGGTGAGGGGACGGGACATCATATAATATTTCATGTCTCTGGATGGAGAGTGCGTGGTGCGTGTGAGCGAGTGCTGCTTACTTGATGAGCAATAATTGAGTGCGTGCGCATTCACTCGTTTATGCATGCATGTCATCAGACGCTACGTCCAGCCGCTTGTACTGATGATGTATGGGCTGGTTTGATCGATGGGCTTATTATCAAACCCGTGCACGTGCGCATCATGCATGCATGTGCGTGTTCGTATCTAGCTTGCTAGCTGGTGCGTGCCTTACAGTTGTTCGGTCGTTCGGGAGGAATGAACGAACTAAACGGTTATTACATATATACGCTCACCGCCGGCATGTATGGCGGAGCGAGGATTGGATTATTTTTGCTTATTATGATTGCGCTGACAAGCGTCTTCGGGAAATATAGCTGTACATAATACCTTTATCTGGCTTCGTTACAGTGCCAGTGTGCCTTGCCGCCGGCTCCATCCGTCTGCTCGTGGCGGGTAGGTAAGGTAATCATGTTGCCCGGGGGCGGGTGTATGGGACTGTTATGCGCGCCATGCTCCATGTCCCAAGCACTGTAAAGCAAGACCGACGACCCGTCGCTCGTTCGTTCCGGCCCGCACCGACCGACCGGAGGCGCAGCTTTATTTGCACTCCGGCTTCATCAGCCCATGCATCCAGCTAGCTACGTAGCCCCGCGGCGGCACCTAGCTATACCGGCGGCATCCCTCGCTTATGCAAGGTGGAATCTATGACCACGGCCCCGCCGTGCGTGCGTATGTCAGCGCAGGCATGTTGACGGTGCATTATTATTATTATTCCCTCTATGCATGTATAATAACAACTTCACAGTACATACACGGGCAATAAATAAACGCAGCAGGTTCGTTCGTCCCTCGCGCTCATCACTCAGAGATCACTCACGCGCTCGTCGGTCCTCGATTATCGCCACGCACCCCGCCAATCAAGCAATACCTAATCAAGAGCGCCACACATACATTCGTGTTCGGGCAGGTAGGTAGGTAGAGGTAGGTAGGTGTGCCTGACTCAATCACCGACACATACAAGAGTAAATGATTTTGATGATATGGGGTTTCATTCATTCCCTCTCCAGCAGGAATATCATCAGTATCGGGTAAATGTCAAATGATACATCGATGATATATGTAACCAACGATACTCGCACTGTAGATAAATGTGTACATACGTATACCTCCAACTCGCTTGCACACTCCAGACCCGGCTCATCGTTCCCTGACTTTGCGTCCGCGCTTAAGTCGTCGGTGTTACCTAAGCGAGCGAGCAATCACCAGCAGACAGATAGACAGCACACACACGCAGCAGGCAGCTCGACATGAGTAGAGCAACAACAGCCGGCGGGCGGTCTACGCACGCACGCGCGGTGCACTTTTACTGCGAACGAAACAGCTCCCCTCCTCGCTCCCTCCTGCATCCTGAACGAAGTCCAAGCAGCTCCTTCCGCCAGCTCAGGTGGATCGCACACACACTTCCTCGAGCACGCAAGCAAGCCTGATGATTGCCCGCACGCACACGTGCACCGCGGCATGTGGGTGCCGCCCACTGTATATCCTTGCTTGCGCGATGCATGCTTGCATGCTTGCCTACCGACCTGTTTATTATTATCTATCTACTCAAACACTCGTTTCATGAAGGTCTGGAACCGGTTCGCGTAGGTCGTGGGGTGGGTGACAGATATGCTTCGGGAGCTGTGGATGACCGACTTGAGGCTGTGCTCTGCAGCGGCAGTGGCAGCAGGTGTACGGTTGGGCGGTTAGACGGTTGGTGTGCATTTGGAGAATGGATGGATGCCGGGCTGCGGGACGCAGGGTTAGAATTTTAGGGTTTTAGGTTTTAGGGCGGGCGGTGCGTGGCCGCCCCATGGCATGGTGGCCGCCCCGCCCGACTCACCTTCGCAGTACGCCCACGCGGCCCCCCAGCCGCCCGACTCACCTACCTACCCTGTACATGTACTCACCCACGCACTCGCCGCCCGACCCACCCGCCCACGCCCCCGCCGCCCGACCCACCTAGGCGCTTGGTGGTGTTGTACGGCTGCAGGATGTCTATCAGTGCGAACCACAACACCACCTGCTCCTCCCGACCGTCCTGCGATTATTGGATGGGCGCCGGGGCGGGCGAGGTCCTTAGGGGCGGGGTGTGGGAGGGGAGGGGAGGGGCCATCCGTCTCTGCGTGCGTGGTCTGCCTCTGCGTGGCTGATGAGTGCCGTATTCGGTACGTACGTACGACACATGCTACTGCAGGGAGAGTAGCTAGGTAGATAGCTAGCTGCAGCTAATGACACGTGCTTGCAAGGTACTGCTGCGTGGTCGTGCCTGCTGCTCCTGTACAGACGTAGGTGCGTTTAGTACGATCGATACTGCGGATGCAACGGCTGATTTGTGTGTGAATGAGACACACAGATAGATAGACGCACATACAGGTACGAGTGTCGCTGCGTGCACATGTGCATGTATGTGTGTTTACGTATCTACCTATCTATCTATCTATCTATCTGCGGGATGTGGTTTTTTATTTTTATGTTGGTGATCTGCAATTCATGCTGAACCGCGGGGTCTGCTGCATGCCTTTCACGCGCCCACCCAGCCACCCAGCAACCCAGCCAGCCCCGCGCACCGGGTGCACCGCAGTGGCCGCCATGTTCACCCCCAGCTGCACCCGGCTCTGACCGCAGCTCAGCGCCAACTCATCATTCACCGACACAGCCTCCCCGGCGGCGGCGTCCGCTACCGAGCTGTCCCCGGGGCCCTGCCCCCGGCCCTGGCTGGCCGCCCTGCCGGCGCTGCGGCCGGAGCCGGTGCCGACGCCGGCTGGGAGGGAGTTCGGGGGCGAGGAGGGCCCCGGGGTGCCATCCCGGCCGCCGCGGCCGCGGGAGGCAGGTATCATCGCCCTGAGGAGGTCCGTACGTAGGTCAGGGCCCCCCGGGAGCCGGAACGAATGAACGTTGGATCGTGGCCACCCGGCGGAGGCGAGGCGGCGGCGGGTTAGGTGTTGTTAAGAGAAGAGACCCCCCGGTTTAGGTGTTTGTGAGTGTGGGTGTGAGCTTGATTTGGTCCAGGTAGGAGTGGTCTCATCTAGCTACAGGGCCATGCAAGACCAATAAAGAAATACAGGGCAGCAGTGTACGACATTCATGTGAGAGTTGTGCGTCCCCAACTGCCGCCCTTACCCAGCCCCAGTGTTCAGCCCCAGCCCCGTCCCCTACCTTCCCCTACCTGCACCCATTTCTCTCCCTCCAACATGGCCCGCTCCCACTCCAACAAACACGCGCGCTCCTACCTGAACCTTGCCGCCACAAGCTCCGCCAGGTCCCGGGCGGCCTCCTCCCCCACACGGGGGCGCAACCGCTGGATGCGGTCCTGGATGCGGCTGAACCTAGGTGGGTGGGAGGGGAGTTGGGCGGGTGGGCGGCGGCGGTGCGGGGTTGCGGGCGCGTGGGTTGGTGGGTTGCTTGGTGGGTTGGAGGCGGGTTGGGCCGGAAGGGCTGGGCAGCAGCCGGGTATCCGTCATTCCGACGCATTCATCTGCCGCCTACGGCCCCTATCCGTAATGCATGTGTGGCCCCCACCCGCCCTCCCCCAACACACACAGCGGTCACCGATCCTCGGGGATAGGGCACGCGCCCTTGGTTGAGAGCGAGGGGACAGAGGCCCCTTACGCCCCTTTCCCCCGTATCCGGGGGAAAGTGCTTCGGCGGTCTCCCGTATGGGGCGGGTTAGCGCCCCCGGCCAGTGTCGGCCCGGCAGATATGTAACGATTCACACACACACACACACACACACACACACACACACACACACGCACGGGCGGGCGGGTTGCAATTCTAAACACACACGCACACACACACACACACCCTTTACACCCTTATCCTTCCCCCGCAAGGGACGAGAGTGCTTCGGAGGTCTTCCCGTTAGGGCTGGGTCAGTAGCCCTTGGCCAAAGGCACAGCCCTTGGCCAAAGGCACACACACACAAAGACCGGCCCCGTCCGGCGGCCTTACTCTGCTGCAAGGAGCTGCTGCAACTTGGGATCCCCATCCTCGTTGTGGCGAATGCTGAAGTCCGCCGTCTGCGGCCCGGCCTCCCCGCCCTCCGCCTCCGCCGTGCCCTGCTGCTGCGGCTGCTGCCCGGGTCGGTTCCTGAAGTGCAGTCCGACGAGGAGGGAGTAGTCCATGACGCCGGAGCCCGATAGCAGGCCGCAGTCCGCTCGCAACTGGAACAGCAGACGGTCCCGCCAGCCCTCCTCCAGCCTGGGATCAAGGGGAGGGGAGGGGAGGGGAGGGGAGGGGCATTATCGTCGTCGCCTTCGGATTACTTGCCGCTTGGGCCGCTTGGGTTGCTTGGGCCGCTTGGGTTGCTTGGGTTGCTTGACAGGAGGCAGGCAACCAGTAAGGCTGTCGAGGACTTCCGCGGTTTTAGAGGGTCAAGAAGCTCACGAGATTTAAGAGGCTCACGACGTTTAGGGCCGCCGAGGAGGCTGTCGTGGGGAGCAGCGGAATGCACGTGTGTGTACGTAGGTAGGTAGGTAGGTCCGCAGGCGACCAAACCCCTCACTGGTACCTCATCTCCCTTTCCACTGGACGAAGTACGGCCCCCATCCGCGGCTAGGCTAATTAAACGAACGCAAAGACCCCGTTGCAGCCCACAGATACCTCCCGCCCATCTCCCCCTCCCCCTCCCCGGCATCCATTGGCATCTGCGAATACCCACGAGGGCCCCGCCAGGGCGCCAACCTGAATCTCAGATCCAGATCCAGATCCTTGAAGATGACGGTGGGATCGTCCGCGGGCGGCCTGCCTGCCGTACGGCCCAGCGTGGATCCTTTCAGGTCGTACTTGCGGTGCAGTTGCAGCGGTGTGCGGAAGATGTTGGACATCACCACGAAGCGGTACTGCGGGCGGGGTGCCAAACAGGAAAGCGCGGACGAATTTCAGTTTATTTCATCTTATTCGCCAGTTCCCGCTGGGGTTTGTTTGCCGGTCTTTGTCTTTGTCTTCATTCACCCCACCGAGCGACACCCCCTACTTCCGCACCTTCCTGCCCGCCGACGCCGTGACGCAGTGCAGTCCGAAGAAGCGGCACAGCAGCGTGTGCGGGTGCCGCTCCACGTGCCGGTGGTAGGCGGGCAGCAGACCCAGCAGCATCTCCATCTCAGCCCGCGACATGGTCTTCAGGAAGAACCGCTCGTCCTAGGGCGTGTCGGGGGAGGGCCGGGGTGCGTGGGGAGGGCTGGAGTGGGGAGGGTTGGAGTGGGGCGTGCGTGTCGGTGGAGGGCCGGAGTGGGGAGGGTTGGAGTGGGGAAGGGAGGGCTGGGGAAGGGAAGGCGAGAGAGAGGGGAGAGGCCGGGTAATGATGGGCGCGGCTGCGCGCCACACACACATACATACACACATACGCACGCACCTGCGACAGGAAGAAGACCGACCCGCTCTTGCCCGGACTGGGCAGGTGGCGCAGCGAGTGGTCCGAGCACAGCGACAGCATGTAGGTGGAGGCGTCCACTCCGAATGACTCCCGCAGCCTGGCGGCAGCAGTACGCACGGGTGGAACAGCAGGGAGTAGGGGGCCAGGAGGTGAGTGGTTATTTTGCAACAGGTAGGGGGCGGATGCATGGAGGCGGGGGCGTGCCACGCACGGGGGCCACACGGGTTGGGCCGGCAGGCGGGCAGGAGATGGAGGGCGAGGTGTGGGAGGGACGCGACAGGGGCAAGAGCGAGGGCCGCTGGGAGGGCCGCTGGGAGGGCCGCTGGGAGGGCCGCTGGGAGGGCCGCTGGGAGGGCCGCTGGGAGGGCCGCTGGGAGGGCCGCTGGGAGGGCCGCTGGGAGGGCCGCTGGGAGGGCCGCTGGCGACACTCGGAAGACGGTGCGAGCGAGACATGGGACGGACCAGCCCCTTCCAGAAGGCCCCCCACACACACACCCGGGTACACCCATGGGTGCCCCCACGGGATTGTCATTATCTCATTACACACACAGGGCAGGCTGGCTTGGTGCCTGACCTCGTGGCGCGGTTTAGATGGGGCTAGAGGCTCCGGGTGCACGGCACCCTTGTGGTCCCGTGCTGTGTCTCCTCGCCCCTCTCCCAGTTCTCTGGGAGAGTGCTTCGACGGTCTCCCGTATGGGGCGGGGTAGCGCCCCCGGCCAGCGTCGGCCCGGCAGATATGTAACGACACACACACACACACACACGCCACCTCCCCGGTCCCCGCCCACGCACCTCCTGAACGTGATGGGCGCGTAGTCGCTCCAGGTGAAGTCCTCCCCCGGGTGCACAGGCGTCATCTCGCTACCTCCCCGGGGGAACTCCTGCTGCACCTGCACACAGGCGGACAGACGGACGGACGGATGGACCCGCACACGCACCCACGCAGGGAGAGAGGGTTATGGTTCACGACGCGCAGCAGCGCTCGGACGTCTGATAAGGAACCGCAGCGTCCCGAGTTTCGGTACCTCGCTGTCGTTACATTTGGCCCGTTGCAGGGATGCGAAGAGGGGAAAGGCGCGTGCGCGGGGGGGGATGAAGGGGAGGGACGGGGCGATCGAGGGGCTGTTGTGCGCGAAGGGCGCAGGCAAGCAAAGCCCAATGCCCTCTCCAAAAGATCCAAAGGGTATGACCCCAATCCCCAAATCCAACCTCCGCCCAGCCCCGCAACCCACCGCACCCGCAGCGCATACTCCTCGGGGCTGGTGGTCCGGGGCAGCGGCTCGTGGCTGATGCGGCCCACGCTGTACCTGCGGTCGTGCGGTGGCGGACCCCGGGGGCGCCGAGCGACCGGAGGTCATCAGGGCCTTATGGAAACTGGCGGAACCTACCTCCTCGCACTCACGGGTCGAGCGGGCCCCCGCTGAGATCAGGTGGGTAGGTAGATACGTACATACGCGGTTGTCGCACGTGCTGATGATGACCGACGGGACCTCACCACCCGCCGGGAGAGAGCGGGGAGGCCGCCTCTCTGCGTGCCGTGTATGTGTTGCTGCAGGGTTTGCTGATCTTTTCCCTTCACTGTCACTGTGCACACTTGCCTGATGCCCAGCTGCAGCGCCACCATGAGGGAGTACGCGTGGTGGGCCCGGGTGACAGGGTCGCCCAGCCGGGGGCCGCGGGTCATGCCGATGCCGCCGGCGCCGCGCGGCCAGGGCCGGCCGCCCACCGCCGCCGCCCCCCGGGCGCCGCCCCGCAGCATCCGCAGCAGCTGCGCGGTCGTGGTGGTGGGCCCCCGCTCGTCTCTGAGGGACAGGGCGGGGAGTAAAGTTAAAACAGTCCAGAGGGAGGGGAGAAGGGGGGAGTCCCCATGTCTCTGAGGGATAGGGCGGGGTGGCATAGGAATTTGGTAGACGGGAAGTAAGGTTAAAACAGTCCAGAGGGAGGGCCGCCCGTCGCTGCACGGTCTCATTTTCCACTGCCATGCGGTTACACCTCGTCACGCACGTATTCCGCGCAATTCCGGGTGCGCCCGGGTTCGATCCCGGGTTTGGTGGTGTGTTTTCATTTTTAGTCACCATCAGCACCCGGCACCCAGTACCCGCCGTGCACAGCCCCCGCACCTGCCCCGCCCCGCCGCCGCCGCGCCCAGGCCTCCGGGCAGCAGCGCCTCCACCTCGTCCGAACCCAGCGCCGTCTCCCGTACCAACCGCCCCTTGTCGTACACTCGTACAAACACCAGCTTACTGGCCGGCGTCGTCGCTGCTGCCGTGGCGCCGGCTCTGTCCGCCGCCGCCGTGCCGGACCCCGACCTGGGCCGCCACGGCGCGGGGCCGGCGTGGGCGGGACCCGTTTGCGGTGTCGCCGCCCAGTTGCCATCCTCGGCGGGGGGTGGCGCGGGAGGTGGGATGCCCGAGGGGGCCGTGGAGAGGCTGCCCGTGTCGGACTGCAGGGCCTGAGCCCGCAGGGCGTAGGGCGGCGGGAGAGAAGCGAGGCAAAGACCGGTGGAAGGAAATAGCACGAAGAGGGGAAGAAGAGGGGAAGAAGAAGGGAACCAACATTCCCGACAAGCAAGCGGGACGGTGTTGTAGGAGCAGACGGATATGATTTTGAGCGTGTCGTTGACACCAAACGAGGATGTCCGTACCGTTCTGTGCGTTTGAGAGAGAGAGAGAGAGAGAGAGAGAGAGAGAGAGAGAGAGAGAGACCTAGGGCTCCATCACCGTCCGGGGAGCCATCCCCGGGGCCCCGCCGCCACTCACCGTGTTCGCGTGCTGCAGCTGCTGCGTGTACGGCTGTTGCTGCTGCCCGATGGGCCCCCGTAGGGAGGGCTCCAAGCCCTCCGCCAGTGCGGACCCCGTCGCCGCCCGATGCTGCTGCTGCTGCTGCTGGGCTGCGGCCCCGCCGCCACCGCTGCCGACGCTTGCCAGTGCCGGGCTCCTCAGCCCGCCCGCCACGCCGCCGGCTCCTCCTCCCAGAGGCGAAGCCGGTAGCGACGCGCCAGGGAGACCTGACACCCCCGGGGATGTGGTCGGGGTGCGGATCGCCGTCGTGGCTGTGGTGGTCGGGCTGGCGGTGGCAGTGGCGGTGGCAGTGGCGGTAGACTCGGCTCCGAAACCGCTGCCGCCGTTGTGGCTCACCCGGAATGAGCCCCGCGCAGCCCCGCCGCCGTTGTGGCTGTGCCGTCGGCCGCTGGAACCCGGTTTGGACGGCCGAGGCGCCCCCATGCCATGACCGTTACCGTTGATGAGGGTTGCAACTGAGTGCTCCAGACCGAAACCGCCGCCGTGGGTGCCGTTGGCGGCCCTGGAGGCCACAAGGGAGGGGTCCGCTCCGGAACCAACTGAGGCGACCGCTGCGGCCGGCGCGGGCTGCATGTGATAGGAGCAATGGGCGCCAGGGCGGAAGAGGCCCACGCCGTGCTTTCGGCCGCGGCGCCAGCGGCCGTCGTAGGTGGACCCGTCGGCGGCGGTGAAGAGGCCAGAGCCGTCCATGCGGGCCTCCTGTTGGGCCCGGAGGAGGCGGAGGGATAGGGGTAGGGGGTCACAAAAAGCATGGAAGTCATGAACGGATAAACCAACCCGGGCGGGCAGCCTGGAGGGCAGGGACAGTGGAGGGGGTTTTAGAAATCGTAGCTTCTTTTACGTTTAATTGCTTAATTGATTGCCCGTCCGCGGACTGTCATATAAAGGATCCGTGTGCTGTGTGACGAAGGCGGAGGCCCGGAATCGATCGGGGGGCAGGCGAAGTGTCCCACTGTGCCCCAAAGCCCGCCGAACACCCCAGGCCCGCCGTACATCCCAAGCCTGTTGTACACCCAGCCCGTATCTAGGCTGTTTCTTTTCAACACCCATCCCGCCGTACTCTCGCCCCGCACCTTCCACTCCCCGTCGTACCGCTCCCCGCTGCGCCACACGAAGGTGCCCTGGCCGTGCATCTTGCCCGCCCGCCACTCGCCGTCGTACTCGTTACCGTCGGAGTACACGTAGCGGCCGGGGCCCCCGGGGAACCCCTGCTTCCACAACCTGGCGGCAGGAGGCCAGGAGCACGGGGCGGCCGGGGGAAATAGGACGTCGGTGGACGTATTCATGCTGCGCTGCCGGCAGAGCAGAGCTCCGGTGAAGAATCGGCTGTACCACGATCTCCAGCGATGCGGCGACGTCCACCCTTGTACGGGCCGATGCACTGAGTATTAAGTAGTTGAAAAGTACCGTGATTGAATATGGTAAAAACGGATGTGGAAATTGTGTGGGCATGGCAGGGCTGCAGTGAGTAAGCGCCCCCGAGTACGGGTCTCCATCAGGCCAGTCTCGCTGCCCCGCAGTCTGCCCTCCAGGGGGGAAGTCAGCGAGCCGGCTTGCATGCGGTACCGTACAACCGTACGGGGTACGGCACGCGGCCGCACCGCTATGTTCTGCTGCATTCATTCGGCCATGACGGCGCGGTCCCTGGGCCGGACAGGTCGAGTGCGGTGCGGATCGAGCACCTACCGGGGCGGCTGGGCCTGGGCCCCTGGGAATCCCCTCCCTGGCCGCACTTACAGCTCACCCCGTGCCACCCCACTTGCCCTACATTGAGTTCAGTGCAGTGCAGTTCAGTCCAGCCCAGTCCTGACCATCCCATCCCACTCCACTCCACTCCACTCCACTCCACTCCACACCACATCCCCACTGCCACCCCATCCCATCCCAACCTTACCGCCAACCCATTTGCATCACACACGTCCCCGCACTCACCCCTCGTACACATCCCCGCACTCACCCCTCGTACACGTCCCCGCACTCACCCCTCGTACACGTCCCCGCTGGCGTACACCTGCCTCCCCAGCCCGTGCTTCACGTCCCGCAGCCAGCCGCCCTGGTAGCGCGCCAGCCCGTCGGGTGACTCCCAAGTGCCCACTCCCGTCATGCAGCCGTCCCGCCACTCGCCTGGGGAAGGGGGGTCAGGGGAGGAACCCCGGGGTCAGGGGAGGAAGGGGGGTCAGGGGAGGAAGGGAGTCAGGGGAGGAAGGGGGTTCAGGGGAGGAAGGGGGTTCAGGGGAGGAAGGGGGGGTGAGTGGGTGTAAATCCATGTGTTGCTGAGAATGCTGCAGTGGGTGTTCGGAGCGTGCGCCCCGGAGGAGAGGCGCCCTGTCGGGGGCAGATATGCACACACTGAAGGTCTCTTCTCTGGACTCTAAACTGAACCGTTGCGCAAGCGCCGTACACAAGTGCCGTACACAAGCGGTGGGGTCGCCCTTCCGGATTCCGGCAGAGGCCGCACACCGTCGGAGTCCGGCGGCCCGGCCCCCCGGCGGCCCCTCCACTTCCCTTGGGGACCCCGTCCCCAAGTTAAAGGTACACGCAAACAAACATACACACACACACGTAACACATACCACACGTACACACCGTGGTAGGTGGCCCCGCTGGGCCAGGTGTATTTCCCGATGCCATGTCGTACACCCTCCTGCGGTCGAGCCACGCACACGGGGAGCCAGCTCGAAGTAACCCATCAGCGGGGCCATCGCGGCCATCGGGGTCTCGGCAGAGGGCCGGACGCTCGTGGTTCCGGAGCAAGTACCCAAAGAGGCCACGAACGCAACCGCCGCAGCTCCATTTGGCGCGAAAGTGGGCCATGTGCGACCAGGATCCACAATGTCCATGCCGACACGCATGCGGATACCGCACCCCACACCGACCACCAGGGAGGGTGCGGCGGTTTCCCATCAGAGACCCACATCACATACAGCATGTGGACGATGCACCCGCGTTGACGCATGTATGTACGGCAGCTCCGCCTGGGGGCCTGGCCGTTGCCCCTCCCGTACTACGCCCCAGGTGAACGTGTGGGGTTGTGCGTTGGTGGCGTCTGTGTGCAACCATGCGTGACTTGGAGGTCGGCAGGCGTTGTTGGGGGTCTGCCCACAGCTCTGCAGGCGTCGCCCACCTTCCAACTTCCTTCAAACGCGCTGCCGTCCCCCCACGTGTATTTCCCTTCGCCGTCGGGCTGCATGACAGACGAGATGGGATACGAGGTTGCCGGTGACGGAATAAGTCATGACTCGATTCGATTTGTTATGAATATGGCAGACGTCATTAGTTTTGTTGTGCCCGGATATGTGAGACGAGGACATAAAGGGCACCATGGGACTAGCTAGCATGTCATGCCCTTTCCGCACCCCATTCGACTTTCACATCAGCAGCAGCAATAACCTTGTACATAGCAAGGTTGATAAAATCTTCTCACCAAGCCGGATGGCGACCATGTCCCAGTGTAGACGTCGCCATTTCCGAACTGCTTGGTCCGATGGGCCGGATAGTCGTCGTCGGCCATTTCCTTATGTGCCTGTCCTTCACATGACCCTAGGCATTACATTTCATGGTAAGTCTGCACTGCGCACGTCAAGAACCCAATGCAAACTGCAGCTGGCAGAGGATAGCTGTGGATGTTCGTGACAACGCCGTTTCGTTGCATTCTCTACTGAATCAGGCACACATTATTGCAGGGCGAGCAATTCATGCCCGTGGAATGCTTCAGCGTCCCCTATAGACCCCGCCGTTATGGCCGTACCGTTATCAATTCTTCTCTTCCCCCATCATCAATTTGTTGTGAAGTACTTGATTACCTCAATGATGATGACATTTGGCAGGGAAACTCCGTGAAACCAGCACACATTTGCCTGAGGCGCCTGGGGCGTTTCTTTGATCCGAATTACAGTTACCTGAATACCTTGTGTCGCCACTATTCGGATACTCTAGGGATAATAACTTATGCGGCCCGTAGCCGTCAGCGATAATAGGGGTGCTGGATTTGATGCAGCGCTATGGGTTACGCCCGACAATGTGCGCGCCTGCGACGTGAACAATGATTACTGCTTGCGCTGATTAACGAAGCCCGGTCGGATCGCGCGGACAAGGAAAAGGACGTAACGTTAGGCGCGCCCTTGGAATAGGAATCCTGATTGCGCTGCTCCGGAAACCACTTCTGACCTCTGGAAACGCATGACCTACACAAACTTGAAACGCGTTTGTAACGTGTTGCTATCGCTGCAGCGCTAATCAAATAAGGTTAGGAAGGGTAGGAAGCATCGGTGACTTAGGTAGGAACAAGAGGTATATGCCAGTTTAAAGGGCGTGATTCTCATCACCATCGCAATTCGATAAGCAAGCCATACATCCATACGGTAGCCAGCTTGGCCAGCCGGGGCCAACCCCTCTCCTTGAGACTTCGACGCGCCAGACGTAAAATAGTCCTTGTATGATATTTTTGCAAGCAGCAGTTGCCGACAGTACGTTCAATTGAATGCTCACGGGCGTGTGATGGAGTGGCGATGGAAAGAGACATGTTTCGTACAGCAGTTCCGTACGCTATACTCCTTGTACAGCCATGCTTCAGATATTAGCAAAATTCACTTACATCCTTGGACAGTATTATGCTTGATAAAGCGAGGGTCGTTAAAGGATGAAATGGAACGAGTCGATGCATACATAGCTCAAGAACTTCGACCTTGAAAGCAATGCCAAAGAACGTTTTTGTATATCCATGTGATAGCTTTGTAGGTCGGGCCGTTGCCAAAGCGTTTTCGGTAAGCCAGATAATACTTACATTGTTGACGAAGCTCTACCGTCCACTGACAGCAAAACACCTAGCTTGAACCCTCACATGGAGATAAAAGCTTGACTTTACATGTATTCCACAGGCCGCGGGTCATGCTGTTTCCGGACACGCGATCGAAGGGGGGGACGTGCCCCCTTCCGCCCATACAGTGGTGCGGGTAAGCCTATGTGGGCTTGGCATCGTCATCGATACAGCTGACACCACCGAACGACAGCAGTAGTTTGCGCCCACACGTGTTTCATGGCACAACCCTCCTCTCGCCCAACCCCCTCCACGCAGGCAACCGACAGCGATGCGGCGGTGGCTCATAAGCAGCTGCTGCTGACCGCCGATGTCGTGGTGTACGACCTGCTTGGCAACGAGCGCGCGACCCGGGACGCGGTTGTGCAGCTGGCACAGCAGCCGGTGAGGTGCGGGTGCTGCGGGTGCTCGCCCGGCGGCCGGGCGTGTTTGCTGCCTTGAGGTCTTGCCACAGGCTACCTGCAGTTGCTTTTGTGGGAGGAGCGGGGGTGGTGTGAGTAACTGGTTGAGATGCTGCAATTGGGACTGACCGGTCACGATCATCCCGTCGCGCTCCTGGAGTTGCTCCCTGCTGGCAATCCCACCCTTGCAACCATCCCCGGCTTCACTCCGCGTCTCCGCCTGCTGCTCCCGGCTGCCCGGTCTCAACTCGCCCCGCCCCCATCTGGGTCGGCCTCGTCTGGCCCTTCCTCCCTCTCCTCACTCCGCACTCCCACTCCCCATTTCCCTGCACCCGCACCCCACTCCGGTCCGCTCCTCTCCGCCACACACACATACACACACACAAACCCCCCCTTCAGTACGGCGGGCGAGAGGTGCTGTTCGTGGCCGTCAGCTCGCCCCTGGTCTGGGCAGCCACCCGCCCCAGCCCCTCGGAGCTCTTCGCCGCCGCGGCGGGCGCGTCGGCCGGCAGCGCCGCCACCAGCGGCATCGTCGGCGCGGCCGGCGGCGGCGCCGGCGGCGAGTGGGCCGACGGCGACGGCGCCCTCGGCTTCGGTGGCGACGGCACGGGCGGGGGCGACGGCGAGGAGGCGCCCTGGCCCGGCTCGGGCGCGGGCACGGGTTCGGGCGACGGTGAGGAGCTCGCGGACTCCATGGCGGGGTCCGGGGCCCTGGGGCCCGCTGGGAACAGCGGCAGCAGCGGGGGCGCGGGGCTGGGGGCGGCTGCTACAGTCTCCGGTGTGGACATGGCGACATTGGAGGAGGCGCTGGGTCGGCCGGGGAGTCCGGCGGTGGTGGCGCCCACGTTCCGAGCCCCGGAGGATGTGCCGCGGAGGTGGGTGTTAGATTAAAAAAGAAATTAACCCATGAAACAGGCCCAGGCGGAGGTGGGTTTGGGGAGGACGGGTATGTGGGCGGAGAGGGACTGCGCGGATTGCAACGGCGGGGGTGGGTAGGGGGCTGGCGGGAGAGGATGGGAGGGGACGGGAGGGGACGGGGTGGGTGGGTGGAGAGAGCTGGGGAGGCTGGGAGGACCCGCCGGCCGCGGGGCGGGGACGTTGAGGGCGTCCTTGGAGGGCGTCCTGTCGGCTTGCGCTGTGCGGTGGTCCGTCCGTCCGTCCCCCCGGTCCGTGGGGCGGGAGGAGGCGGCGAGCGCGCAGTCCACGCGGCGGCGTGCCCGGCATCCCTCCCTCCCCCCACCCCGTGTATTCCTCCGGGCCGCATCTCGCCGCCATTTCTTCCCCCCAACTCATCCCCCCAACTCATCCTGCCCCCTTACGCCTCCGCTTCTTGTTGCGTGGCCACCGGTTTATAACTCGTTGCCCTCGGTCCTCCCTCCTTCCCTCCCTGCCTCCCTCCTTCCCTCCCGGCTTCCCTGCCTCCCTCCCGGCTTCCCTGCCTCCCTCCCTCCCTGCCTCCCTCCCTCCCGACCCCAGGCTGGCCGCCGCCCCAGCTCGAGCTGCGCTGGCGGTGGAGCAGCTGGTGCTGCGGGCGGGTCGCAGGGGCCGGCTGCGTACGGCGGTGGTGTGCCCGGGGCTGCTGTACGGCGAGGGCGAGGATGACTTGGTCTTTTGTAACGCATTCAAGGTGCGTTGCCGCGTGCAGGCAGGCAGGATGGGAGGGAAGGAGGGAGGCAGGAAGGCAGGGGAGGAGGGAGGCAGGGAAGGAGGGAGGCAGGGAGGGAAGGAGGGAGGCAGGAAGGCAGGGGAGGAGGGAGGCAGGGAAGGAGGGAGGCAGGGAGGGAAGGAGGGAGGAAGGAGCGCTCTTGGCACCTGTGAGAGGCGGGGTACGGCAGCATGCGGCCCCGCGTGACGCGTGCCCCCTGGAGCAGTGCGTGGTAGTGGCCCAGCTCCTGCACTCAAAAGAGGGGTACATGGCAAGACGAAAAATGATCATGCAGTATCATGTGGAACATGTGACACTCCCTGGTACCACTTCTCTCGTCTCGTCCGGTTGATGGCTGATGGCTGATGGTTGGTGGTTGATGGTTGGTGGTTGATGCAGGCCGCTTGGACCTGGCAGTGCCGCCCCGCCCGGGCCTCACCCGCCGGCGTCCTGCCGAGCCCGCCCCCGCGCCTTCTCGTGTACGGCAAAGGCAACAACGTACTGCCCACGTTGCACGTGGCGGACTTGGCGTCGTACGTGCTGGCCTTGGCGGGCGGGCCCGCCACAGCGCCGGCCGCCGCCGCCGCCACGGGGACGCAGCCCTCCGCTGCTACCGCCACTGGCGCTCTTACTTCTGCTACTGCAGCTGCTACTGCCATGTCGGCAGCAGTGGGCGGCAGTAGCTTGCTGAGCAGCTTCAGCAACGGCGGCGTCGTCGGTGGCGGTGGCAGCAACGGCGGCACGTACCTGCTGGTGACGGATGGCAGTCGATGCACCCAGCTGGAGCTGGTGACGGCCATTGCGGCGGCGCTGGGGTTGGGGCCCGAGGAGGCGGCCATCGAGTGAGTGACGAAGCGACCACTGGGCGGTGGGGCGGGGCGGGGCGGGGCGGGGTGGTGGGGGCTCGGGGCGGGGTGGGCGTGCGTGCGTGTTTTGTGGATTTGTGTGGCTTGTTGCCTTTGCTTTCCTTGACCCCCATCGCGCGCCCTCCCCTCCCCCCTCCCCCCTGGGCTGTGTTTCTTTATGTACCCCTCTCCCTGTTCCCCTGTACCCTCCTCCCCCTCCTCCAAACCCTTCAGACACATCCCGGAGTCGGAGCTGCACCTGCAGCCCCCCGCCCTGCGCAGCCGCATGCTGCTCGACCTCAGCCTCGCCACCTCCCCCCTGCCGCCCTTCACCGCCTCGCCTTTCTCCGCCACTGCCGCCACCGCCGCCGCCGGCACCGGCGCCCTCTCCGCGCCGCCCTTCTTCACGCTCTCCCGGCCCGGCGGCCTGCCCGCCCACCTGGCCGACGTCGCCGCCGAGTTCAAGGCCGCGCGCCGCCTCACGCCGCTGCGGCTGCTGGTGACGGGCCCGCCGCTCAGCGGGAAGACCCACCTGGCCCGCCGCCTGGCGCACCGGTACGGCCTCGTGTACATCAGCGTGCCGCTGCTGCTGGCGGCGGCGGCGGACCCCGCCGCGGCGGCGGCGGCGGGTCTCAGCTCCGGAACCGACCCGGCGCTGCTGCGCGCCGCGCAGGCGGAGATCTCGCTGGGTCCCACCGCCTTCCCCAACCCGAAGGAGAAGGAGAAGGACAGGGAGGGTCCGCCGCCGGGGTGGCTGCCGACCGGCGGCCGAGTGTCCGCCAAGACGCTGGGGGCGCTGCTGGCGGCGGCGCTGGCCGACCCGCGGGTCGCCGCCAACTGCCGCGGCTTCGTGCTGGACGGCTTCCCGCGCAGCGCGGCGCAGGCGCGCGCGGCGTTCTACACGCTGGCGGTGGATGAGGTGGCGGCGGCGGCGCTGGCGGCGGCGGCGGCGGAGCAGTCGCATGTGTGCGGGGAGGGAAGGGGGGCTAGGGGAACGGAGGAAGGGGAAGGGAGGAAGGGGAAGGGGGGCAAGGGGAAGAAAGGGGAAGGGGTTCCTATGAAGGGCAAACCTGCCTCGGGGGGTGGGACGGGGGGCCATTGGCGGGGGAAGTCCTAGGGGGGGGGCAGGAGGAGGGGGCCATCGGTGAATAAGCAGTACAGTGCAAGTGGTACAGCATGTGTGCCGGTACGGCACCCGTCTGGAGTCAGACGTCCATGTGAGCAAGCCGGCCCTCCGTCCTTGGTGTGACACGCCTTCCGTAACTCCTCCGTCCGTCCTTGGAATTCGAAGTTCCGCCGGTTCCAACCGGGCAAGGCACGGACCCGTCCAGTTCTTTCGATGTCCCTGCTGGTGTAAGGTTACTAGGGTTTAGGCCTAAGGGTTTAGGCTTAAGGGTGCCTTAAGGGTTTAGGCTTAGGGTTCCCGGGGGCTGCGTCCGGTAGATTAGTTCCCGGTATCGCCCCGGCCCCCCACCTCTCCCCCCCTCTCTCCCCTTCTGCCCCCCTCTCTCCCCATTAAAAATACGTATGCCTACCAATTTCCTGTACGCCTCTCCCCCCTCGCCCCCAGGGCAAGCTGGGCGGCCACCGCGGCCACAAGGGCTCCGACCCGCACCGGGGGGTCAGCCTGGTGACCACCCCCTCCACCCCCAACCTGGCGGCCGCCGGTCTAAGCCCCGCCGTGGGGCCCGGCGGGTCCGCGGACATCTTCGAGCTGCCGCCCGCCACCAAGCTGGTGCCCAACCCGCTGACCGCCCCCACCCACGTGATCGAGCTGGAGGTGGGGGAGGAGGAGCTGAGGGCGCGGCTGGCGGCCGTGGCGGCGGCGGCGGATGAGGCGGTCACGCGGCTGACGGGTGGGTGCGGGTTTGAGGGGCGTGGGTGTGGGTGTGGGGTGGGGTGGGGTGGGGTGGGGTGGGGGGGACGGCGGCCGCGTGTGTAAAAGGAGAAAGGGAAGTCCAGCATGTCTGTGTGTGTATGTGCGCGCGGGTGTTCAAGTCAACCGCCCTGCTGTGCGATCCGCTCGACGGCCCCTGCCTCCCTGACCCCCTTACCCCCATGCTATGTCAATAGAGACAGCGAAACCGCGAAAAGTCATTCTGTCCCTGCCACCCCACCCTGACGCCCCTGCCACTCCACCCTGCCACCCTGGACCACCCTGCCACCTGCCCGCAGGCGAGACGGCTCAATCCGATGCGGACAAGAAGGCCGCTCCGAAGCGACCTCCGGGCACCAGCGGCGGCGCGGGCGGCGGCCCCGGCGGCAAGGCCGGCGCGGGGGTGGTGCCGCGGGAGGTCTACCTGGCGGCGGCGCTGGGCCACAACGCGGAGGCGGGCTTCAACCGCCGGCTGACGGCGTACGGCAACTGGCGCGCCGACGACGCGGCCGACCTGCGCTCGCGCGTGGCCGCGGTCCAGGCGGCCTGGGAGGCGGACTGCTCGCGACTGGAAGTGGAGCGGTCGCGGCTGGAGGCGGAGGCCAGCACGCTCAAGGCCAAGCGGCGGCGCGCGCGCGCCGCCGCCGCCGCCGCCGCCGCCGGCGGGGGGGCGGGCCGCGGCGCGAACTTCGCCGCCAACGCCGACGACGAGGATGAGGTGGCTGTGGGCAACGCCCTCGACGTGGACGTCCAGCAGCAGCAGCCCGGGGTGCCGTCGGCGCCGCCGGAGCTGCCGCAGCACGGCGGCCTGATGGCCCTCAGTCTGGGGGCCGGCGGGGCGACCCACATCCGCCTCGCCAACCCGACCCTGCCGGAGGGTCCCCACGTCACCTGCCCCGTACAGCCGCCGGCGGCGGCGGCCATCCTGGCCAACGGGCCCGCCGCCGCCACGTCGGGACTCGCGGGCCCTACGTCCATCGCCATGACCGTCGCCGCGGCGGCGCAGCAGGTGCTGGCCGCCGCCGCGCCGGCGGCGCCGCCGCCGGCGCTGCCCGCCCTGGAGCGATCCGTGGAGGCGCTGCTGGGGCCGCCGCACAACCTGGCGGGGTTCCCGGAGGGCCCGGCCGTAGCGGCCGCGCCGAGTGCGGCTACTGTCGAGGCGGGTGCGGAGCCGGCGGCGGCGGCGGCGCCGCCGCCACCGGCCGCCGCCATGGCGATTGCCGTACCCGCGGCGCTAGTGGCGCCCGCCAAGATGCCGGGGAGTGAGACTGTGCCGATGACAATGACCCCCTCCACCACGGGTGCCCCCGCCACGCCGCCGCCGGCTCCCGCGCCTTCCGTCGCCGTCGCCGTCCCCGCGCTGGTGAACCCGCTGGCGGCCGCCGTGGAGGCGGGCGCGGAGGCATCGTACGCCAACCGCTGGCGGGGCAGCCGCGGCGCCGCCGTACGGCGCTACCTGCTCCGTCACGTGGTTCCCGTGATCACGGAGGCGTTGGCGGAGGTGGCGGTGGCGCGGACCGGATCCACCGCCACGAGACCGAGTACGGCGGCGACGATCAGCAGTACCAGCGGCGGCGCCGGCACGTTCGACGCCGCCGCCGCGGCCGCTTCCGCGGCCGCGGGCGGGGCGGCGAGCCCGCCCGGACACGTCGCGCGGCCGGGCTCGGGGGCGGCGACGCCGCCGCCGCCCATCGCCCAGGCCCCCTGGAGTCCTGCACCCAGCACGTCTCTGGGGCCGGGGAGCAGCGGCAAGGAGGCGCTGCTGCACGTGTCGCGCGCGCTGGCGGCGGCGGCGGAGGCGGCGGAGGCGGCGTTCGTGGATCCGTACTCGGACCCCGCGTACGGCATCCAGCTGGCGAAGATCGACGCGAAGAAGGCGCGGGAGGCGGCGAGGGCTGCGGTCGCGGCCGCCAAGGCCGAGAGGTAGGGGCTAGGGAGGGGGTGGGTGGCGCTCTGCGTGGGCGGGGGTGCAGCGGGGTGGGTCGGGATGGGTCGCCTGCTGACATGTGGGAGGAGGAGGAGAGGAGGAGGAGGTGGAGGAGGAGAGGAGGGGAGGAGGAGGAGGAGGAGGAGGAGGAGGAGGGGAAAAGCGGGTTTGCGGGGTGGGTCGCAGTGCGGTTGTGGCGGCAGGAGCATCCATGGCCGGGGAGGGGACGGCGGCGCCATTGGGTACGGTGCTGCATGCGCCCTGCCTGCCTGCCTGGCCCGCCTCCTGTGTCACCCCAATTTGCCCCACAGTTCGTTTCCGGGTATCTTTTCTTCTTTTCATTCTAACCCGTCCCCCCCAGTTACCAAAGCCCGCAATCGCTCCGCCACCACCGACGGTCGTGGCTGTCGCCGCCCCCCATTGCTCCCCCTCCCCCTCCCCCTCCTCCGGCCCCTCCTCCGGCCCCCGGTCCCCGGCACCCCTCCGGATGCGGTCTCTCAGGGAGGCGGCTGCGCGGCATTCGCAGCAGCAGCTGCTGCAGGCGGCCAAGGAGGAGGAGGAGGAGCAGCAGTGACACCGGCAGCAGCCTCCTAGCCACAGCAGCCTCCTAGCCACAGCAGCAAACACGTGGACGCGGCGGTCGCAGTCGCATTCCCCCTTACGGTGGGACGCGTCCGCAAATAGGGTGGGCCGGGGCCGGGGATCGGCTGTGAGGACTTGGGTGCGCGCAGTGCTTTTGGGGGGGGGTGACTAGGTAGTAGGTACTCCTGCTGGGTGTGAATCGTCACATATCTTGACCGGCCCGTTGGAACACCGGCCCGGTCGGGACTCGGTTCCTCCTTGTAACGGTTACATAACCATCTAACCGGGGCCTGACGCTGGCTCAGGGCCCTGACCTAACCCTGGGCCCTGGCGGAACGGTGTGGTGGTGGTGGTGGTGGGTGTCGGACCGCACATTGCGGGGTTGGGGGGGAGGGGCGGACCAACCGGACAGGGGATGCGGCGCCTCCACGTTCAGACATGGGGGCCCCAGCCCAGGTTGTCCGCCGCCGTGGGCCGGGACACCCGCCTGCGAAACCCCAGGGACCCTGCTCGCTCCCCGGGAGACCCGCTTGGAGGGGGCCCGGTGGAGGGGGGAGGGTGGACGGGCCCATACGGCAGTTATCATCCTAACCCCCGGGGGTTGCGACGGCAGACCCCTGGCTGCTGCTGCTGCTGCTGCTGCTGCTGCTGCTGGGCGGGGGACGAGGAGGGGAGCCGATGGGAGCCGATGGGAGGAGGGGTCTCGCCTGCTTCCCTGAGAGTGCGAGGACTGGTGTCCGGGTTGAGTACGTGGACTGGTGTAAGGGTGTACGGTGTACGGTGTACGATTACACACAAGCGTGGCCAGCCGGCGGCCGCTGCGGTGGCGGCGTCGGTGCCCACGAGTTGCTCCTACGTCCTCGCAGCCCGTGTGTTTAGATAAGCGACCCGCAGATAAGACACCCTCAGCCCGTGTGTGTGTGTGTGTAAAAGATAACTGAGCCGTGTGTGTTTGTGTGTGTAGTGAGAAGCCCACCCAGAAGCCCACCCAGAAGCCCGCCCGTGTGTGTTTAGAGAAGAGACCCGGCCGACCCAAACCACTCGCCCGTGTGTGTGTGTTCCTCCCCGATGGGGAGGGGCCAAGTCGCCAAACCCCTAGTCCGGCACCTCCGCCGCCGCCTCCATCAGACCCTGTGCAACCACCTCTCGAGTGCTTTACCAAGGTGCCTGTTAGCCCAAGCATTTCGGCTCTTTTACACTACATGTTGTTGGAATTACAGTGGAACCCGTGGGTCCTCGTTGGCTTCTTCCACTTGTGCCCAGCACCCTCACACTCACATTCAAACTCTCTGGCGTCCCAACTCCCCTCCCCCCAAACCGGCCACCTGCCACAAGCACCACAGCCACCGCCCAAAACACACTCCAAAACACACACAGGGCGGCCACACCAGCGGCCCGGCCCTCCCCCCTTCGCCCTCAGCCCCGCGCCCCCCGCGTGTTCCCGGACCCCGCCCCGAGGACCTCCTCCGCCCCGCCTCCCCGCCCCTTGCCACTATCAAGTCAGCCCTCTCGGGCCCCCTCCTCCTCGGAAGAGGAAAGACCCCTTCCTCCCCCTCCTCCTTTCAACATGTCACCCAATGTCCTGTAGGGTATAGGTTTTACCCCCGGTCCGGTACGGTACCCCCTCCTCCTCCTCCTCCTCCGGGCTCATGCCCGCCGCGCGATCACAAAGTACACGAAGTTCTCCTCCCTGTACTCCCCGGCGCCAGGGCCCTGCCGGTAGGCGCACCCGACGTACACCCCCGGCCCCGCCACCCGCATGAAGTCCCGCGGGCCGCCGCTGAACGGCGACATGCCGTACACGCCCGGCTCGGGCTCCGGCCACTGCCACCAGCCCCCCGCCGGCGGGGACGGCAGGCAGTCGCGTCCCAGCAGCGCCCACTGACCCGCGGGTCCGTCCTCGTCCCCCGCCGCCGCGGCGTTCGCCGCGTCGCGGCCGGGGGAGCTGTACGGCACCTCGGGCGGCTCGTCCCCGCCGTCGTCCTGGGGGGCGGCGGCCGCGGGGTCGGAGGGGTAGAGCAGCTGTAGGTCCGCGCCCGCGTCCCGACTGAGGGGCGTCAGCGCCAGCTGTACCCTCAGACGGCTGTACAGCGGCTCCCACCAGCGGTCCATCGGGCCTGGCGGGGGCCGGGGGGCGGGGGAGGGCCGCGTGTGCGTGTGTTCAGATTCTGATTCTGTCTTTGGAAAAAGAACCCGTGTGTATGTGTGTTATGGACAAGGTGTATGGGTTCAGCAAAGGACTTCGCCCGAAAGCGTGTGTGTGTGTGTGTGTGTGTGTGTGTGTGTGTGTGTGTGTGTGTGTGTGTGTGTGTGTGTGTGTGTGTGTGTGTGTGTGTGTGTGTGTGAATCGTTACATATCTGCCGGGCCGACACTGGCCGGGGGCGCTAACCCGCCCCATACGGGAGACCGCCGAAGCACTTTCCCCGGATACGGGGGAAAGGGGCGTAAGGGGCCTCTGTCCCCTCGCTCTCAACCTAGGGCGCGTGCCCGATCCCCGAGGATCGGTGACCGCTGTGCCCCCTCAAGGGAGTGGGCGAAGGCCCATCCCGGGCGGTCTGCGCCTCGCAGTCCGCTGTTCAACCTCCTCAAGTCCTTGCAGCACCCAGGGCGCGTTTCGGAGGCGCGCCCCTGCTTGGTGCGGTAAAACTAGCCTGGTCCCGCGTCCCAACCTAATCGTAATAGCTAGGGTTGCACCCTCCGGCAGGCCTGCCTGCCCAGCTGAGCCAGAGCGAGGCGTCTCGCACGCGTCAGGCCTTGCTGGGTCCGGGTATGCAGTCGGGTGCTCCATGATGGGGCTATGGTGTGTGTGTATATACATGTCTGACTGGGCCCGACGCATGCCAAGGGCTGATGTGTGGGTGTGGGGGCATGGTGTGTAGGGGCTACGGGGGCGGGGCGGGAGGGTATCAAACACACCGGACAACAGCACGGGGCCCATGTAGTCGGTCTGACTTCGGGGTTCGGAGCTCTCAGGCGCAACAGGAGTGCCGACGGCGGTGGAGGTGCAGCCCCGTCCCACTAGCGATCACCACCACCACCACCACATGGGATATGGCCGTTCGGACGCATCGGCAGGTCGGACAAGTCCTGCCCCCAGCGTGCGGCGTGTGGCGTGCTGCGCTGCTTTGGCCGCGTCTGTGGCCCCGGACGGTTGCCGGTGTGCGCACTTGCGCGCCAGAGGGTGCTGGCTATCAACACATGGATAGCTCGCGCGGCGCGGCGTCCCCCCAAACGCACATCACACTCGGACCTCGGACCTAGGCACCTCGGTCCCAAGCCACCAACCAACACCACGAGGGCTCACGACAGCGCTCACCTGCGAGCGGCAGCACCACACGGCTGTAGATCCGCGGAGGCGTCGGCTCCAGCTCCAACTCCCCGTACATGGCACTGGCATCACCACCGCCGCCATCGTCACCGCCGCCGTCGTTGGCTGCAGCTGCTGGTCCCGCCGCCGCCGCCGCCGGATCCGCCGCCGCGGCGCAGCCCTCCGGCGGCACGAAGAACAGCTGCTTGAAGCGGTCGGTCTGTAGCTCCCACCCCGCCACGGAGGGCCGCAGCCAGGGGGTGGCGGGGACGGAGGCGGCGTCGCCGCCGCCTCTGTACGGACTCATGGCGCCGCCGTTGAGGCGCTCCAGGGTGACCCCCCCGGTGGCCACGTCGTACCGCTCGCAGCGGCCCACGTAGGTGTACACCTGGGGGGACGGACGGAGAGGGGGGACGGGGGGGTCGTACAGGGCCCGACGGGGGCAGTCCGGGGGCGGGGCGGCGTACGGGAGAACGGCAGGTTGGCATCAGGTGGACAGCGGGCAAGTGGAGGACAGCCACGGGCCACGGTTACGTAGAGTCCCTTCCCAAATGCCGCATCAAGAGTCCCTGCCCTGCCCCGCCCCGCCCGGCCCTGCTCTGCCGCTCACCCGTCCCTCGTCGGTCCCCGCTCAGCCAAGCCACCCGGGGGGTGCTGCCCCACCCCACCTGGCCCGGGCGGCTGGGGAAGTCGTCCCACACGCTCGCCCCCGCGAACAGCTCCAGGCTCCTGGACTCGTCCAGCAGGTACCGAGACATGGTGGCCCGCCAAAGACTCCGCAGAGAGCCGGGCTCCAGCTCATCGAGCAGCCTTGGAGGGACGCGGGGAGGAGACGTGCATGGGGGTGCAGGAAGTTGGTCCACATGCGAGGGATAAAAATTATTAAAAAAAAAGATAGAAAAAGCAAACCCCAAAACGACCAGAGGCTTGCTGGTTCATAATACAAGGGGTGGGGTTGTGCGTGTTGGAGTTTCAGAAGACGGGGTGCGTGCTGGGAGGGGTTCCGATCAGGACGACTGATACATATGTCGTGGTGAGAAGAGCCAGGGAATGAGCACGAGGGACGTGTGTGTGTGTGTATGATGGATGGGTCCATATGACGGACGTGTGTGCGATGGGTGTATGAATATTACGTAATGCCGTACAGGGGTGCGGCGGACAGTAGCGAGCTGCCTCGTACGGCCCGGGCGTCGGCCGGGGGTCCTCCCCGAGGGGCATTTCGTTCGGCCGAGTCAGGAAAGGAAACACATCGCGGCGTCGTTATCATTTCACAGCATCACAGGAACAAAGGGTTTCAACGTTTCCGGTTGGGTGCATTGAGAACCAGCTGCCAGCGGTCACGCAGGACCCTTGCTTACGCGGTGCTTGGGTGCGGCGGTGCGTGTGTAGTTGGGGGTCTCCGGAGGGGGGAGGGGAGGCCAAGGGCCAGTCGCTCACCTGTGCCGCTCCTCGAGCGGGATCCGGGCGATGCGTGTCCACACCTCATAAAAGGGATTGTACGACGCGGCATCCAGGGGCCGCAGCTCGTCCAAGACGCTCACGAAGCCGGCTGCATCGGAGATCAGGTCGTCTACCTGCGGCGGGCAGGCGGCGGCGCGTGAGAGCGGCGGCAGCAACGTCGCAAGCCGAACCCGCTGCGACAACGGACCCGTACGGAGCTGTATCGATGACCCGGTCAAGTCCGTCCCCTTCCTTTGTATGCACATGACGCTTGTCCCGTCATCAGTATTGTATGGGTACAGCCAGCGCTGCCGCCAAAGGATGTGTCTTTGAACAGCGGCGAAGGTCGGTCCCTCCTTGAGAATGCAGCGGACGTTGGTACCGTGTTGTGTGCGGTCCCTCCGGAGATGGACGGCCCCCACGCACCTCTTCATCGCTCAGGTACTGCAGATTAGCAACGCCGTCGTCATGTGTCTGGGCATTTGTTGCTGCACGGCGATGCTCGTTTCGTGGCGGCAGGCGTTGGGGTCTGCCGACACACGGACCTATCCTGGTGCGATCACATGATATTTGTCGACATATACGGTTATGGCGCGCTGCTAATGCAGGAATGGCTCCACACTGTGAGGAATTTGCGCAAAGGTTGCCGCAGACCCGGTGGGACGTCTGCATGTATCCTGAGTTCGTGAAATTACCTAAGTGACAGCCATTATCAATGGAGACTCCCTTGCGGAAATCCCTTGCGGTGAAGTCCTTCCGTCGGCTTCGGAGCTATGGTTTTCTCGGACCCGACGTCATCCAATTTTGGAAACTTCGTGTCGTTTGCTGTAGCATTATTACAATCCTTACTAGTCTTGAAGCTCAAGGCAAACGCTTGAAGCTTTACAGTGCACTTGCCGCCGCCGTCCAAAATCGATAGATAATAGCCCTTTGGCTACTTAACTTAAGCATAGCAAGCTCAGTTGAAATAACGTCTTTTGGCGAGCTGAAGGACGGAGTCCCTATCATAACGTGTACCGGTACAGCAAACCGACACCCTGGGAAGCTAAGGTCTGCGCGACATCGAACAACAGTATTGATATCAATCCTCATACGAACGCCATCAGATGGTAGGGTCATATGGGTTGTGACCTGCCCACTTGCCGGAAGCCCGGCACCTATAACCGTTGGGTCGTTTCCGATGTTGCTTCAGGTGAAAAAGAAGGTCGGCGGCGGCAAACGTTACAAGGCGGTTGCGGATGCAAAGGTAATAGGGGTTCTTGAATGGCAGTCTTAACCCCCGCCTGTCGTGACGGGGACCCGGCATTGTTCCCTCTGTCAGGCTAAGGGGCTATCGGAGCCCAAATGGGACGGACCAGCACCACCTCTCCACATTCAAAAGAAGCTGACACGGAAAGTCAAATTCCTGACAAGTAAGTCGGTGGCGCCAACCTATGCCAGTTTGCGAATGACCGTACAACAGATGGAATACCGCATTCCTCACGTACCCAGAGGTCTCCGACGGCGTGAACTTGTCCGCCAACAAGGCTGGAGTAAATAAGGTGAGTGCAAGTGGCAGCAATGCCTTGCAACCAGGTCGTTCTCATCCATCCACCCGCCGATCCACCCATTAACAATGCATCACCTCGTCCCGAAGGGCAGAAAACACGGTCCCGTGGCGTCGCTTATTCTGCCGTGTTACGTCCTGCGCAGAAATCCGCCCGTAAGAAAGCCCTTCCGGACCTTACCAGCCTGGGGGCAGTGCTGGAGGAGGTCTCGCAGCGCGACCGTGACAAAGCCAGCGGCGGCAAGACCCCGCAGAAGCAGCCGGGGGCCGCAGTCAAGAGCGCCAAGCAGCGGCAACACATCCTGTAGGTCGTCCGTCGTCCTGTGCAGCTGTCGCCAACATTACGAACACGTTCCAACAACCTGAAACCCCCTGTTCACGGGCATGTATGTATCCATGGCCTGCAGGCAACAGGAGTCCAAGCGGCTACAGCAAGTGCTTCAGCACAACTTGTACAAGCAGGACCCCATCGCGGCCATCACCAACCATTTGACCAACACGCTGCCCCCCGCACCGGCTGCCAAGGCATCAGCCAAGCCATCAAAAGGCCCTCGGAAATGACTCGGTACACACAAACGTGTGGATGTGTAACAGTTTTGTACCGACTGGTGACTGTATGGATTCGGGCATTTGTCATCTATCTGATGATGCCAGACGAGGTGGACGACCTCTGTCGATGCTCGTTTCTTGACGAGCAGGCGGACCCATCCCTCTCGCGCGGGAGGTCACTCACTTGGCCGCCGGGTCATCGGCACGCGAAGATCGCTCCTGTTCTGGGTGCGGTGGGCACCACTCCAACGTCTGTGTGAAGGCCATCAAACACTAGCATCACGCTCCGGACTTTTCTCAGAAGCCCGCGTGCTGATGCGGAACATGTAACTATTTATATTTGGTGCGAGTTCCCATGCAACAAACCGACTGCTAAAACAGGACACACGCACGGGAGACAACACGGTCGTTCGGTCAGACATTCGTCCGCTCCGCCATCGCCCCTTCTGTTCGCGCGCGCTTCCGGTACATGGTGCGATGGTGACGGCCCTGCCGCCCCGGGCTCCGCAGGCCGCGGCATCCACACCACACTCTCACAGCGGCACGGAGCCCTCGCGCTGGCCCTGCCGCGGTGGGTGCGTGTGCTCGTGCTTCTTGGGTAGGAAAGAGCGCACAAAGGGGTGCCGCATGGCCGCATCCGTGTCGATGCGCTTCTCCGGCTCCAGCATCATCATCTTCTCGAGCAGGTCGACCAGCAGTTGAATCTGCACGACAGGGCGAGACGAGCCCGTTCGACGGGTAGTCAGTACGGCATCGTGGGATGTCCCTGCCAAGCCGCCATCAAGCGCCTCTGCGTTGCGATGCCTGCCTATGGCGCCTACAGCATATGCGGCTTCGGCTCCCCCCCTTCATGCGAACCCTGTCAATTAGGTGTACCATGACTGCATGACACATTCGTCCATCAGGACGATGGTGTATCCATCGGTTCATGTCTTGTAGACAGCGCCCGACTTTTTGATGCGACCACCCATGTTCTTGCCCATGCATCTTCTCATACCAACCCCATATGCACATGCAAGCGGTGTACCTACCTGCGGCTTGTCCTCGGGCTTGGCGCTGCGCAGCGCTGGAGCGAGCAGCTGCGAGAAGTTGTTTTTGGCGGCCTGCACGTTGATCATGCGCCGAACCTGCAGACAACCCAGACGAGAGGACTGTTTGTTTGTGCGGGCACAGAACTCCCATCGAAACGACGAGCAATTACAACCCGTTAGCGTGCGGCAAGCCTGCTGGCCCCCTCCCCCACGCACCGGCTTCTTGGTGAGCGCATCCTCCTCCATGTAGATGAAGGGCGCGTTGGGCTCGTCCAGGTCAAAGTGCTTGTCAGCGAAGGCGCAGCGGCGCAGCATCTTCTTCGAGAAGGGCCCCTTGACGTCCATCATGAGCTTGACCATCTCGTTGTTGGTGCGGCCGGGGAAAAGGATATTCCCCGTGAACAGCTCGTACACCACGCAGCCCACACTCCACATATCCATGGCGAAGTCTGCAGCACCGACGACAGCGGGATTTGCAATCAGCGACCCGTCAAGGCGAAACTGAAAAACGTTCATAACTTGACCTAATATTTACCGTGACGCACCGCTGCTGGGGTGCTGCTAAGATTCTCAAGATGACCCCCGCTACACTGGAAGGAACACATGAGCTTTTGGCGGCGCGCTTTGGCCTTCACCATGCCCACTAAGGTGAAGCCATCCCGCCCTGAGCATGAGCAGGGAATGCGCCGAAACCGCTCCGGTAACCACCCCGAAAACATGCCGCGCATGTCCCGCACTGCCCACGCCCAACGAACATCCGCAAAGAGCCCTCCTCCCACGCGCGCTCCTTTGCTCTGCTCACCGTACTTCATGCCCAGTATGACCTCAGGCGCCCGGTAGAAGCGAGACACCAGGTAGGGCGTCACCTCGTTGTCCCCCGCCAGCATGGCGCTCCCGAAGTCGCACAGCTTCACCTGCACCGTCCGACCATCGCGGGGGCGGAAGACTCGATTTCCTTGGGACTGTGCCCCGCAAAGATGTGTCTCCCAAAATGTGCACCACCGTGGTACAAGCCAGTGTCCCCCCTCAAGACGTGTCACGGTGCTTCAAGGTGCGCTGCCAACATGCTGCTGCTGCTGCTGCTGCGACCTGACCCACCCCGTGGGCAACGCCACGTGTTCGGCCATGCACACTCCACGGCACGTTGTGTCTTTCTGAACGCAACTCTTTCTGGACGCAACGATGGGACGCACTCAAGACACACAACAACCGCCCAACACGACGTGGCCTCCTTTCCCTACAGCATGAGGAAGGAAGTCCCGTATGCCTTAATTCCAAGACAGCGAAACCGCACGAAAGAGCAACAAATCCATTACCGCCGAATGCCATCCCTTAATTATGTCAATGAAGGAAGACAGCGAAACCGCGAAAAGTCTCCGAAGGCCATTTCTTCCGCCTCCCCGCGCAGGGAGCCGCACCTTTGTCCGGCGGGCGTTCACCAGGATGTTGTCGGGCTTGATGTCCGCGTGCAGGACGCTGTTCTTGCGCAGGTGCCGCAGCGCCACCAGCAGCTGCGCGGCGTACATGCCCACAGCGGTCACGTTGAGGCCCTTGTTGCGGCCGTACTTCTTGGTGAGGTCACGGAGGTTCATGTCCTGCGTTGCATGAAACAGGCCAATGAGGCGGGGCGGCATCACCATCAGCATCAGCAGCAATTCAGCATCAACCCCACGAACGGGCCGTGCCCTGAAACTCTTCAGTCCATGAACACCGAGCCAGGTGCTAGGTGTGTAATCGAACTGGGGGCGCGTTGCGTCTCCTGTGGGCGCCACTGGGTTATCAAGCGTACATCTAGACTAGTAATCTAGATGAAGCGTATGGTGGTGGGAAAAGGGGAAGGGCTACAGGAAGGCTGCGGCGATACTGGAAACTCTTCACAGCGTCGGGCGTCCGGGTCAGCCAGGTCGTCCCTCGTAACCGCCCCAACCAATGCGGTACCTCGTGTCCCGGAAAGCCTGCGCAACCGCCTGGGCAACGTGCGCTGCCACATGCCATCTCGACGTCGTCTGTTGTGCCTCCCACCCTGCTCAGTCCCCCATCATTCCCCCGCCTCCCCCCCACCTCCCCCGACTCTCACCATGGGCTCGAACACCAGGCACATGTGCTTGCGGAACTCAAACACGCGCAGCAGCCGGATGCAGTGCTTGCGGTTGTCGGGGTCCGAGCTGCACAGCTTCCTCAGGATGGCCTGCTCCGTCTGGGCCGCCTTGTACATCGTCTCGTTGGCGCGGATGACCTTGATGGCCACCTCGGGGCCGCCGGTGGCGCCGGAGGCGGCGGCCGCGGCGCCCCGCCCCACGCCGTGATCGCGCGCGCGCATCACCGTGCTGAACACGCCCTTGCCCTTGAACTCCGTGACCTCGTACCGGTTGTCCAGGACCTCACCGATCTGCGTCCAGCGGCGGGGGGGGGGCCGGGGCGGGCATCCAGCGGGGTTGCCCTACCTCAGATTCCGGGAACATGCAACAGCGCAACTGCAGCAGCACAGGTTGCGGCTGCCGCGCGCAAAAGTGCGCAGGGCTACACCCCACTACCGCGTCTGATGTGTGCAAAGCTGACTCTGGCTTTAAACACACCCGCCAGATAAAGGCAGGACGCAGGAACGCTGTGCCGTCTTGCCTAAGAATATGGAACCCGACCGCAACCGGCAGCAGAGGTTTCCGTTCGCGACCAAATGGAGCCGTGATGCTCTCTTCCTCCGCACACCGTCTCATATCGAGTCGCTTGTCCCTTATCCCCGGAATGCCCACCTGGAAGTTGTAGTAGCCCTCGGGGTCGTCATATGAATCGTGGAGCTGCGCTGCGCCGCCCGCCGGCGCCGGACGCGCCGCCATCGCCTGCCCGGCATCCTGCTCCGCAAACATATCGTCCTCCTCGGCAAACATGTCGTCTTCGTCAGCCGCCGCGGCCGCGTCTCCCGCCTTCTCCTCGGCCGCGTCCTTCACCCCATCGCCCACACCCGCACCTCCGGCGGGTTTGCGGTGGGAACCCGCAGCCGCCGCCGCGCCCGCCGCGCGGCCCACCACCCGTTTCAGGTCCGTGCTGGCGCCCGGCTCCTCGACAGGCCGCATCTGGATCAACGCCGCGGCCTGGCGGTGCCGCTCCAGCTCTGCGTCCTCCGCCGCGACGGCCTCGCCTCCCGGCGCCGCACCGCTGTCGGCATCGTCCGCGACTACCTGCTGGCCGAAGATGTCCAGCACCGGGCCCCCAGCGATCATGTCGCTCGCATCACTGGAGCTGATCCGCTCGCCCTCCGGCGTTCGGTCGCCATCGCCGCCACCGTCGCCGGCATCGGCAACCTGTTGGCCTGGCGTGCCTGGCACGCTGCGGTTCAGCACGGACGTGCTGGCGACGTGGTGCAGCGCCCCGGCAACCTCACTGGCCACGACACCGGGGGAGCGGGGCAGGTGAGGGGCGCCCCGGCTGGGTGTGGCAGCCGCGGAATCCAGCGCGGCCACGCCCAAGGCTGTGGCGGTGGGTGCCACTACGGTGTCTGCGGCAGGGACATGGGGGGCATGCCATTCAGCCGCGTGCGGTTTATTTTGTAGGGATTGAGGGAGCGTAATCGTGACACAGGTGAGGGCCGCCCCAGCCCATCGGCTAGAAAACGCAGCAACATTCTGAAAATGTCGGGTGCCAATCCGCCTGATTCGATCTCGCAAGATTTGGTTACAAACTTCGAACATTTCATTACCTCCAGTTTGCCGCTCCAATCGCTGCTGAGCGGTTCCTGACCATGCTTCCGACCCTGTATTCAGCAGCTGGCCTGCCCACACGGAACTGCTGCCCATCCCTTCCACCGTGGTGCTCGACACTTCCCGGCTGTCGGCCGCTCCACTCGCGCACGGGTCGCGCCACTGCTTGCCATCGACTCTGCTTGAAAACCACTTGAAAATTACACATCCATGTCTCCCAAGGCCACCAATCAACACGTCACCCCAGAACTATGGCACCCCGCCATCCACGGCAGATGAAACGCACCTGTCAGCACCTGCTGCTGCGCATGGCGCTGTAGAATGGCCTGCTGGCGGCGCTTCCGCTCCTCGCGCTCCCTCTCGATGCGCGCCTCCTCGTCCTCGTCATCCTCCAACGTGATCATCGCCTGCGGAGCGCGTGCGCACGTGCTCAGCTAGCTGCCTCCGAAACCAAAGATGAAGATGCATCGCCGTGCATGGCGGTTCGAACAGGTGTGTGCGCTCGTCGGGCCATGAGAAATCGAACAGGCGCGCGTGAAAGCTCTGTCAACGTCTCTTGCTCCTGTGCCCCCGTGCCTTCGTCCGGTCCGCATACCCCTTTTTGTCAATGAAGACAGCGAAACCCACTTCCCCCCCCACTCCTCTCTCGGGCGTCACCCTCGTCACGTCAAGAGCACAACCTGAGGACCCTTCCCCATGGGCGATCCAAGCCCGCAACTCGGTGAGCGCAAGTCGTGAGCCAAGTCCTTACCTCGGGGGACTTGGCCTGCGGGGATGGACGGCCGACGCCCCGTCCGTCGTTGCCGTGGTCGCGGCGCGACCCCCTGGTGCCGTCCCTGTCTCCCTCCCGACCGTTGTCACGGCCCTGGTTACGCCTGTCACGGTCCCGCTCCCGTCCGTCCGCGCGATCTCCGGCCCGCCGTGACGGGCTGCGGCTCAGACTACGCAGGCGGCCCTCCTCACGTCGCTGCCGCGGCGACCTGCGGTGGAAAACGTTACCACCGGGATGCTCGACCCCATCAGATTGTCCCCTGCTCACAGCTAACCCCCAGCATCTGGGTGTGCTCGGGTTCGTTTCGGGTTTCTTTCTTTCTTCAATTTAACTCCGCCAGCATCCGCATATGAGGCACGTGCATGGCCGCGGAGTACCTATCGAGTGACACCAGGACTGCAAAATATCACGAAAACGGTACGATGTGGATGAATTTGGCTCCGTGTCAGCATGTGAGAAGATGACAATGGAGTGAACGTCAAGGACACGCGAACACGGACGCGCAACAGTGTGTGGCGGCTTTCGACCAGTACGGTACCTGACAAGGCACACAGAGAGGGTACACGACTGATGGTGGCGGAAAGTGCCAGTGGCAGGAGCAGGCGGGGGTTTATTACCTGCACAGCAAGGACACGCAGGATAATTGAGCCCCTTCCGGGCAAACTCATTCTCACCACGCACACGGGACGCGATTGCCGAAACGGCAGCGCGGACTTGCAGCACACAACGAGGCTGCGGGGTGAGCACGTAAGCACGCCGGGGCGAGCGACACCTCCTCGTTTTGCACGCCGTGCCCTGATTCCATCCCGCGCAAAGCAAGAAGGCAACACTGCTTCGCAAGTCGGTTTGGATGCGCTGAGAAGGAAGCAACCCGTACTGACCTTGATCGCTCCCGGCTTGCTCTCCTCAACTCGGCTTCGGCGCCCTCCCGCCGGTTGGACCGCTCGCGGTGGGTGCCTGCACGGTCCTCGCGTTCCTTGTCACGGTCACGGGCGCGGTCGCGATCGCGGTCGCGCTCCCGGAACTCACGATCCCGCTCCCTTTCACGGTCATTCCGGTCTCTCCTGTCCTTGCCGTTGCCGTCTCGTCGTTCATCTCTTCGCTCGTCTCTTCGCTCGTCACGGCTTGGGCCGGCGTCACGGCTTGGGCCGGCGTCACGGCTTGGGCCGGCGTCACGGCTTGGGCCGGCCGGGACATCCCTGCGTGGAGGGTTTACACCGCGGCGAAAACAGTTACAGGAATACCACGACGGCATTACCAAGCACAGAATTTCTATGGACGAGCCGCCGAGCTGCCGAACACCACCACTCGACCGTCAAGCCATGCACAACCAGAACAAACAATAGACACGCATCACAGCACAGAGCACCACACAACAGCCATGAAGGGCGAAACAGCCATGAAATGCTTTCGAGCGTGTTCAAGCCTGGCCAGCCGCGCACCTGGGTCGTTCCCGCTCGCGCTCCCGCTGCCGTTCGCTCTCGCGAGGATCCTCCTCCTGGCGCCGCTGCTCCCGATTGCGGTCCCGATTGCGGCTGGAGTCCTTGTCACGTGATCTCTCCACAGCCTGTTCCCGGCGGAACTCTGGCTCGTCGCGCGGTGCTGCCTCCACATCAGCATCCTGACGAGCCACCTTGCGACTGCCCCCGAGACCTCCCTGCGTGGCGATGGCGGTGGCTACATGTAAGCGACGGGTGATAAGGAACAATGATAAGTGGAATGGCCAGGATTTGGCGCACGGTACCCGCCCGGCCCGATCCCCGCGTTAAACGTGCCGTACCCCACGCCTATGCTCACCTGACTGACTGCTGCCGCGTCGGTGGGGCTAACCTCATCCGGCGGCTCGGCACGTTCGCGTTTGCGTGACCCTGCGTTGGCAGCATCCTCGCGCCGTCCGGACGGCCCAGGTGGACTGCCGTCGGCTTCCGGCGGTGCCGTACGTGTCCTGAGGCATATGGGGGTGGGCGACGGTCATGTTTCTGAAACCTAAGCCAGAGCGCACCGGATGCGTTCGTGGCCCCTTGCGTACCGCTTAACAGCAGGGGAACGGCCTCACCTGTGTGGAACCGGCTGGTCCTCCGCCGCCGCGGGCGACACGCCGGCAGCCCTGTGCACTAATGGTTGGTCAGTACACCTGACGTCTGAAGGCTGCTGGAGCTGCGTATTAGCTACGCGAGCCCCTGCCTCGGGAGACGGCCCTTCGGCACCGTCGCCGAGGATTTCCCCGCTTTCCACGTCCGAACCAACCTCCTTGTTGCGCTCAGCTGCCTCCCGCTTCTTGCTCTTGTCTTTATGTTTATGTTTATCTTTTTTCTGCTTATGCTTGTGGTGATGACGCCCGGAAGATCCTGTCCCCCTGCGGCCCTCCTGGTGGTCAATGTCCATTCCGAAGGGTAATAAAGTTCAGCAAAGAAACGTCTGCGGTTCGGCTGTTCCGGCTGCCGATTGGACCCTTGCACCACAGACCGCCGCTCTGCTCAAGAAAAGATATTTTCCATCAGCGGGCAGAAATTTTTTGCATATAACTCGAACACGATAAGGATATTGCGCCCTAAGGGCCAAAGCGTGGGTTGTAGCTCAGAGGATTCAACTCTCGTCGTCAACCGCAGCGGCGTAGGCACGTAATGGTAGCAACAACAATACTTATATTGACAGAAGATACACAGACCACTGTATCACCCCTCAGAGTACTGTTCACTCAAAGTGTACGGCGCTGGACAGCAATTGTACAATTCCCCCATTCATTCCGCCCAACATGTCGTGCCAAATGTGTCAGCCATTTACAATCAATTCCGTGCTGTCCTGGTGCAAGGATTGTATTCCAAGCTCATTTCCCGCACGCAGCCCATCAACCTGCGTCAACGACGAGGCGGGTGTCGTCAAAGCTTCATTTCGGTAAAGGAAGGTCATGCGCAAGTTGCCGAAGTAACGGGACACACCTGCCCTGGGACGCACGCAGCACATACCCGACCACCGTCTTGGCCAGCAGAATTCCCAGTCAGCAGTCGAATACCCCGTCGACCGCCTCGGTTTGCATACCGCGCCGTGCGCGGCATGGGTGTTCTCATACCCGTAGCGCACGTCAAACGGCGCACAAAACGACCAGCGTGATGCCCATGGGTGCCAAGCTAAGGATAGTTTATGAAGGCAGGCTGGGCGAGGACTCAGAATGCATGGCAACGGCCCTGCCTGGGCAATCGCTGCTTCCCCTTGTTGCTGGCGCGCACACTGCTGAGAGCGGCTTCGATGGTGAACCCCCGTGTCGCTTCATGTATCCCGAAAAGCTGTTGGTGCTCGTGGACCAGCAACTGCAACGAAACGAACCCAACAGACATGCCGCTTCACTGGCACGCCTCGTCATAATGATCCTTGTCATATTGTTACAGTGGGCTCCAGGCGCGAACTCATCAGGCATAGGGTAGGGCCAGTAGAACCAGGGGGCCAGGCTATCACTTGAAGGAAGGCACCGGGGCTGACAATGCCAGCCCCATGCTGCATTCCTCCCATGTAGCCAAATAAAGCAGCACCCGGAATACGAAGCCGCAAGTACGTACACCCCTTCCCATCAACTATTCCCTCGCCGAGCCAGGCACCCACACCGCCCGCAGCCGCCAATACCTCACCACGCTTCCGCAGCACCCATTCAGGACTTCACACCTCGTGCTGCGTGCTCCTTCGCCCGAAGGGGCTTCTAGATCGCGCAGCTACCTACCCGCAGTCATCCAGTGACACCACCTCAGTACGACGCGCACGGAGCCCAATCCCTGGATAACGGATAACAGACAACGGATAACGCGCCACACCCAACTAACCCACCGGCGGCTTGGGGACCGCTGCGGTGTCATGAATCGAACGGACAGCGTCCATGTACATGGCCCCACACGGCGGGCGTGAACGCCCCAGCAGCTGCGCAGATGGGTGGAGGTGCGCGGGTCCTATGCGCGGTGCATTTGACCTGCTGCTGTGCTGTAGCGACTGCCGCACAGAGAACAGCAACAAAATGACGCACCCCTTGTACACACAGCCGCACAGGCACAACCGAAATATCCATAAGAAATTTCCTCAATGTACTACAACCTTTGCGCCTCCCTCCCTCGCTCGCGACCACGTCCGCCTCCACACAGCTACTCCGACGAGGGCCTGCTGCACATCCGGCTCACCGCAAAGCACAGCACCGCGCCAGCCGCCGCGATCGCCCAACCGCTGTTGTACACCGCCACGGTCTGCTGCTGGTAGCCACGCTCGGCCCCCGGGAGGTCGCCTTGCTCATCAGCGCGGCCGTCTCTGCCGTCACCGTCACGGCCCCCAGGAGCTCCAGCGAGGTGCACTTCCTCCCGCTGCTGCTCATGCGGGTCCCTGCGGTAGGTGGCATACACACACTGGTTTCCTTTCCTAAACACACTGGTGATTGGGCGCCGGGCGGATTCGCGGTGACGGATGACACGTGTTGACGGCCTGAGTGCGTGCCTCATGAAGGCCAAGCGTGGATCGATGGTGGATTTTTTTCACGAATCCCTGGCCCCGCCTGGCCACTTGACGGCTTGGGATACGCGGCCGATTCTTCCTTCCATGACGGAGGCTAACGCGGGCAGGCGAACACAGAGAGGCGCGTGCCCAGTGGGCGCCGGAGCCGGACCGGCGCAGGAGCGCTTCCGCGCTGCGCCGTTTACGTGTTCAGCAGCCAAGCAAGCTATCACTGGAGCCTGTACATCCGGTGCGCCGCGGTGGCGCGGATTCGTTTTTCCTGTGTGTGGTGAGGAGGCTGCGGCTGTCACCAAGGACCCACTGGGTCCACTGTAATAAACATGTTGCATTCAAACAGTGGATGGGTAGGAGCGCGTGCTGTCGGTCCAGGCCGCCAGGTTGACGATGGCGACCGCCCGATGGCGTTCGGTCGACGCAGGGCACCCGTAACGCCGTAAGGTGTCCTCGAATCAATTTGGTAGGTGTGATGTCGTGGGCTTGGACTTAATCGCACATGTGTGATCCCGTTCATTCCTTTTCGGGGTCCGCAGCAACGTTCATTCATTCATTCATTCACATGGGTGTACATCGGAGGGTTGCGGGCATGTCCCATGGTGTTTAGAATTGCAACCCGCCCGCCCGATCCCATGGTGTGTATGTCGCAGTGACCCCTTGCCCCATCCCCGGTAGCGTGGCCTCCCACTTTCGTCTTTGTTTGCGGGCTGTGAGGGGGCTGTGTGCGGTGTTATGCATGCAGGTTTACAACGTTCCACATGCCACATGCCACCTCACTCCACCGCATGTTGCGAGGCGTTTCTCGAACCGTCACGTGCGAAGCTTACCTCGGCTCTTCTCTGACGAATATCTCGTTGAAGCACCTCTCCATGGCTGGCTTTCGTTCAGCGCTTGCGGGTAGGGCGCGTGCTCCTCGCCATACGACGCAGCACCGGACAGCACCTGATGAGCAAGTTAATGCTCCACACAACCTGGGCACCACAAGTTGCATGCGAATTTTTGGCGATCAAAAATTCATGGTGCTCCCATGTCTTGATGCACGCTCGGGTTGTGTAGGATACTGGCAGCCGCAGACAGGCGCCGACTGCGGCGACTCAGACTCAGGACTCGACAGGACTCGACAAAAAGCAATTGAAAGCAATATGGTCACGAACAAGCACCATAAAGCCATGCATGCACAGCAACGTCACAGTTATTGTTATATACGCAGTGCTTTGAAATGACTGATTGTTGCGGGCATTATTGCAGCTTCCGATCGCGGCACCTTGGTACCTGTCTGCTTCAGTCTGCTTGTCGAACCGCTTTCGTGCGAAGTGGCGGTACGGTGATTTTGTGGAAACTTAGTATCCTCTTGCGTCACACATATCCTTTTATTTTTAACGACAACAACGTGCGTCCCTCCGTTTCCTTCGGAATACAATGGGTAACCAGCTGCCACTACGTTGTGGAAGCTGATTTGTGCACCAATGCATAACGCCGTATCAAATTGTGGAGCTTTCTTGTTAACTTAGTTGAAAGAATGCGCGCATTCGCATGGGGATGCCGCGCCGATTTGTCTCCCAAATCCGAACTGCCCCAACGCATTCCGTGCCACACGAAGAGTCGCAAATAGACTGATGATTTAGTACGAATATATGAGAGAAAGTTTAGTACAATATTTAATCTCTGAGGTCTTTCTTTACGAAAACCTCCGCCTGCATCGTTGCGCATTCAATTCTTCGTGCCGTTAAGCATTCCTCTTGATGAACATTATCAAGACATCAAAATTTACCTGAATACTGCATATTTTTAGCAGTATTTGCCCTCAGACCCGTCAGATGACCATAGCTAGCCGAGCGTCAAAGGAGTCGTGGAGGACGTGCCTGGAGGTCAGCGGCCATACTTGCCCATGGGCTTGCGCAGCCGGAGACGAAAGAAAATTCAATATCCATACAATGAACCATCGCAGGTTACCCTCACGGCAGCTGGCTGTCTGCTGTCTGCGTGGAGCATGTACATGGCGTTCAAACAGTCTGACCCCTACCATCGCAAGCGGGTGCGCGAATTTCTAATTTGCCTGATTTATTTGCCGAAATATGTTCATATGTATCGTCACGACATCTGCAACCGCCAAACGATGCGCGTGTTGCTTTCGCGCATTTGACCCCCTTACTGAACTCAGGCGAGCTCGCGGGACGCGCGGCTCCAGGAGCAGCTCAAGCTCAAGTCCGTGCGGCTCGACGAGTACGAGGAGCTGCTGCTCGATCGGGTGGTGCGCCCCGGCAGCATCGAGGTGGAGCTGGAGGACGTGTTCGGGCTGGACGAGCTCATCACCACCCTGGTGCGTGACTGCGTGCGTGCATGCGTGAGGCGGGGCGGATGCCGTGGGTACGGGTGGATGGGTATGTATATACGTACGCCCGCGCGGCGGCGGCTAGTTTCGCTCGATCGCTGGTCTCGCGCGCTTCGTTCGTACCGGTGGGCCTACCACCCTACCTATGTGTCGATGCAGTCGATGACCAGTCGATGACATAACGTATTTGTATCTGCAGGAGGACGAGGTCCTAGCGCCCCTGGACCCACAGCTGCGGTCCCTGACCTGCAGCTCGCCGCTGTGGAGCCTGGTCAAGGGGGTGCTGCTGTGAGTGACAAGGGCTGACAACTGCGCGCGTGCGCAGACCTACTGACTGGCCGGGGCTGCTGGCTGGCTTATTCCACATTGTTGTTGATCGACACGAATAAGGCTTTCAAAATTGCCGGCGAAACAAGGATTACGTTTTCTTTGCTCCCGTGCACGTTGCTTTTAATTTCAAGATCCCGGATCGACTGATTACGGCAATTACGACAGTTACGCCTTCGTGCACCGCTCCCTTGATATCGATCCTTACCCGCCTGCCCGCCTGCCCGCCGACTTTCCCATGCATGCGATGCGATCAATGTCTGCGCGCCCCAAGGTACGGGCCCCCGGGTACCGGTAAGACCATGTTGGCAAAGGTGCGTGGGTGGTGGCTACAGCCAGGGAGCGGGTGCGTGCGCGGCTCTGGGTGAGTGAGGTGGTGATCATGAAGTCGGGAGGGATGGAACGGCAATTATACCACGCACGATATCATAACTAGCCATCATCTCGGGCTGCACATACATCCCCCCTCCACCTCCGACATACAGGCCCTGGCGAAGCGCGCTGGCTGCAACCTGATCAACATCGCGCCCTCCGCCATCAACTCCAAGTACTTCGGAGACGCCAACCGCCTGGTCAAGGCCACCTTCACGCTCGCGCGCAAGCTGCAGCCCTGCATCATATTCGTCGGTGCGCAGCTGGCTTGACCGCCGGGTGGGCGACGGGTTGCGGCGGCTTAGCCTGATCAGGTCGAAGAGCAGGGCAGAGCCGACGCGGCGCCCCTCAGCGAGCGAACGCCAGCTGATGAGGGCCATGAATGGGAAATGTAGTTCGTGGTCATAAGTCCAGGGAAACCGACCCTGGCCTGGATCGTGTGGGGATCATATATAGGGGAGGCGGTCTTCCTGACGGCTGTCCCTCGTTCCTCAATAAATGCTGCCGCCGCCTCCCGCCCTCGCTCACTCATCACTTCAGACGAGGTCGACGCGCTGCTGTCCCGGCGCGGCTCGCTGTCGGAGCACGAGGGCTCGCTGCAGATCAAGAACGAGTTCCTGGCGCTGTGGGACGGACTGGACAGCGATGCCAACACGGGGGTGCTGGTGCTGGGCACCACCAACCGCATCGACCGGATGGACGAGGCGGCCCTGCGGAGGTTCAGCCTGCGGAGGGAGGTGCGTGCGCGGGGAGGCGAGGGTTCGTTCGTTGGAGGCGGATGCGATGCATGGAGGCGGCGGCAGGGGCGGCGGCGGAGGCCTTGGGTGGCCCACACGCTAGCTACTGCTGCGTAATCCTGATGTGAATGTTGAAAAGGGTCTATGCTTCGTGGCAGCGGCCTGGAATCGCAGCGATGAATAAAAATGCACAACGTATACATGAACATCCTTACTTAATATGTGGCTCTATCTTCGAAGCGCGTACCCGCCCCAAAGCGTACTTGCTTGCGCATATATTCACCATACAATACATCCAAGCATTTGCGCGCACGCACGCACCTGGTGCAGGTGCCCCTGCCCAGGGAGGCGCAGCGGAGGGCGATCCTGGCGGGCTACCTCCGCAAACACGCGGCGGCGGCGCCAGCAGAGCGGAGGGTGGCGGCCGAGCTGCTCCGGGAAGTGGAGCTGGTGGTCACGGCGGAGTGCCGGCAGCTGCAGGAGGAGGACGGTGAGGAGGACGGTGAGGAGGACGTCGAGGCGGTGGTGGTTGAGGAGCAGGGACAGCAGCAGGATGGATGTGATGCCAAGTGCGAAAGCGACTGTAGCGAGGCTACTGACGAGCTGCTGCTGCGCACCGCGGGCCGCAGCGGCAGCAGCACCCCCAGCACTGCCACCAATGCCGACAGCAGCGGCAGCGGCAGCGGAGGCGTCGAATCCCGCGCCGACCCCACCAGCTGCGGCGGAAGCAGCAACGCCGGCACCGGCGGGTGCGAGGACGTGGCCGGAGGCGGCCACGGCCCGGCAGGGCTCGGTGAGGAGTGGCTCGTCGCCGCCGCCGCTGCGCGCAGCCGTCGGGCGACCAGCGGCGCCAGGGCACAAGGCCCGCGCACCGCCCGTGGCGGACGTGCCGCCGAGGCGACCACTGCCGACGCAGGCGTCGCTATCGTCGCTACACCCGTCCTGGATGACCTGGCGGCGCGGACGGAGGGCTTCAGCAGCTATGACCTGTTCAAGCTGTGCTCCAGGGCGGCGCAGAGCACCCTGCTTAACCGCCGCATCCGGGCGCGGTGAGTTGCTTGGCGCGTTCATGCGTTCTTGAGATCTTGACGGGTTACCGCCATCAGGCGACATGCACGCATCCGAAAGGATCCACGGGAGGCAGAGGACCAGTTCGGCTGTTTTGCGTCGGTTTTGTTGTTGGCATGCGAGCCAAGGGTTTTTGCACCGGGAATTAGACACAGCGGGAGTTTCAGTTTTGGCAATCGTGTGATGGTTTCATCATGGTCATTATTGTTGTCGTGTGCAGGCAACGGCATCAAGCCACGTTGCGGCGGCGGACGGGCGACAGGGCCGCATCTGTGTCGGAGGATGGCAGCGGAGCGGAGTCGTCGCCGCGGGATGTGGCGGCGCTGCTGCAGCCCCTGACGGCGGCGGACCTGCGCCGCGTGCTGGACAGCATGAGGCACCACAACCAGATGCAGGTGGGTGCAGTTGCTCTGCGGTAGCTTGGGGTTGTAAGCACTGTACGGCGTTCGCGCGTGGACGAAAGACAGCACGTGACACGTTCCTGCTGGGCTTTTTGCGTATTCGCGTCTGTCTCCCTATAGTCAGAATTGTTAATGCTATATTGTAAGCTGGATTTTGGTTATTTTTTATTGGTTTATTATTCTGGCCCCTTGCTTGTTGTTACCGCAGCGCACCGCAAGCTGGAAAGGCCGTTTGCTTTCACGTGCCAGCAGCTGTCACAGGCCAATGACCCGGAGGACATCTATCGCACGCACATGCACCTGTCTGCTTATCATGAGTGGGCCCCGCGGGTCCTCGGTGGCCTCCTCACCACACACTGCGAAAACGAAACCGCGCCATGCCTATGCTGCAGTCCGCTCGTGCACCGCCCTGATCGACACCGCAGGCTGCAGCAGCCCCGCCGGTCGGCTCTATCTGATCTGGACAGATAGAAACGAGGCCCACACCTCCCCCGCGCGTCGATCCAGGGAGGGTGGGGAACATCAGCAGCACAGACACGCCCCCAGACATTGTCTGAGTAGCGGTGGTCACAGTCGGCGGTAGCATGCAGGCGCTGAAAGACATCCAAAATATTCGCTCAAATTGCTCGTCAGCAGGCGTCAGTATTACGCACGGCTCCACGCGACGCTGGTCCTGCTGGATTCTGCTGGATCCTGCTGGATTCTGCTGGATCCTGCAGGGGGCCGACACGTGCACCGGATGATCCACCGGGTATCCCCCTCGGCATGAATCCAGATTGACTTAACGAGCGTCCGTACATAAGGGCAACTGGGTTAGTTGTAGCAGAGCCTCGGGCAGGGCGATCGACTCGAACGGTTTCAATCGAATTGTGCTTGCCGTCCTGGACTAGTCCAGTTTCGGCGGCTTGAAAGTTGGGGTTTAGCTGCCCGCGGGTCCAACCATTTGTTCCGAAAGAGCGTCCTGGTGGTTAGATGAGAGACCTCCTTGTGGTTAGAAATGCAACCTCCTTGTGGTGTTCTTATTCGGCGATTGGTGGAGGAGCGGTTGCTTGTGGACAAAGACACATGCGGCCTTCATCCGCCGGGCACGCACGTTCGGTTGGTCGGCCGTTCTCAGGCGTCCCGAACTGGGGCACGGCCCGTGCACTGCGATGCCGTTGGGAGTTGTTGTTTGAAAAGGCAAAGGTCGGTGACGCAAAGGACTTCAATCCGAACGGTTGTCGACGCGTGGCACCGTGTTTCGGAGCACACCGTCCTTCCATGGTCTCGCTCTCACCCACACTCGTCCCCGCGGTTGTGTGGGGCATGTGGTCGTGCTTATCGCCGCGCAACGGCACTACCAATGCCGTGTCGTAATGCTGCCGTATCGCACCGGATCAGGCGGCTCGGGGTACCGTTCGGTAGTTGGCACCGCATCGCTCGAGCCGCATTCGGTATTATGAAGGATGTTACAGCGGACCCCGCGGCTCGGCTCAGGTGGAGGCCAGGCCACACACAGACACACAGACACACAGTGCAAAAAAATATTGGTGCTTGGTTTGGGTCGGGCGGGTCTCTTATCTTATCGAAACGCACCCAGTGGGGTACCAATCGACGCCGAGGGCCTTCCTCTCCGCATCCACTACCAACCTCAACCCACAGAGTTGGTACCGAGAGGGGATACTCCGGCAGAGCCCAAATTTCCAGCAGGTTGGTGCACACGTGGGGTCTTCGACAGCGACACCCTTCCAGGAAGAAGCATCGCGGTGCTGTTGTTGATGGTATTACAGTGGGCCCCAGCATTGCACCCGCCCAAACCCCGCCGCCCACCACAGAACAGCCGCGCTGCCTCAGTCCTCCCCCATCCAACAAGAGCCTGCTCCTCATCCGCTGCAGCATCGGCAGGTCTGCACGCCCAAACCGAAAACGCGGACCCGCCCTGGCGACCCTAAGGGCCTGACGGCCGCGCCGCCAAGCGGTTGCCTCCCTCGCGGATTCCCTTCGTCTGGCCGCCGGCCGTGCACCCCAGGCGCAGGTGCACACGCCCTGTGCTTCTGCTCGCCGCCCTGCGAAGGAAGGCCTCCTTCGCCGCCTGTACACCGCCAAGGCCCATGGGCCGCAACCGCCCCCGTTGCCTTTCGCAACGTCCCCCGTGCGCGCTTTCTCGCCTGCGCTTGTTGGCGATGAGCGATGCACTCCGCGGCTGTCCCTCACGCTCCTGATCCCACCCGAAGGTCAACAAACGTTCCCAGCATCCCCTCCTAAAGAACGACGCGCCGAGATCCCGCCGCGGGTTGTTTTTGGACGTTCCAGACTGAAATCCCCCGACTGCGCTCGATGCCTTTGAACATGCATACATACAAACCCACGCCGTCCGCTCCTGGGCTGGCCTGGCCCTGCAATGCTCCACCTCACTCGCCATGGCAGTGCTTGCTGAAATCAATTACGTTATGTGCATTCAGCCATCGGCGCCACGTTCCATGCAACCCCGATGGGTCCTAACGCCGCCTCGGCTCACCGCCCCTGCAAGCGGCTGTTGTCCGAATTCTGGCTCTCGTAGTCTTCACAGTAACCGCTTCGCCCCCAGGTCAGGGACCCGATGGCCACGGACTCATTCCGCCAGCTCTTCGATGGGCCCCAATCCGCCAGCTCCGCAACAGCCCCTCACTCCGCCAGCTGCCTCGGTCCGCCAGCTCCCTCAAACTGTTGTCCGGTCCTGGCTCGGGATGTCTAGAAGACATAGGAAGGCCGAGGGCCTCCCCCCCGTCAGCTGCCTCGGTGCTGCTTTGGTGCGCTTCGTGCAGCCGCTGCAGCCGTTGCAGCAGACCTAGCAGCCGCAGCGGTCCCGGCGGCGGCAGGTGGCCAGCTAAGGCGCGGGCCCTAATTAGGCGCGGAGATGACCCGGGTGTAGGTCGGCCCGCTCTGGCCCGTGGTGTAGAAGTGCAGTCGCATGCTGTCGCCGGACAACACCACCGCCACGAAGCCCTGCGGGTGTGGCGGGGTGGGGGGGTCGCCGGTCGCGTCAAGAGAGGACGCAGGCCGGGGACGGCAGCTGGAGATTCGGAGGCGGAGACACCCGGCTGGACACAGCCAGGGCAGCGGAAAAGCGACAACGGATACCGGAAGCAGCGGACGAAAGGAGAGCAGGAATGAAGCCTCTCTCTCTCTCTCATACAAACACACACACACACACACACACACACACACACGAGTTCTTGTTAAACACATGCGCGACTTCACTTCTCGCGGCTCACTTATCTTTTACACACACACACCCCGGTGGTGGCGCGGGTCCGTTGTTTGATGCAGGTGGGTACCACAAAGGACACTGGCAACCAGTTTGGGTCGGGCAGGCTGCTCGCCTACCACACACCATGTGTCGTGATGCACTCGTCCGCTCGTCAGGGTCAAACCCGCCGGGTAATCCCCGCCGGGTAATCCCCACCGGGTAATCCCCGCCGGGTAATCCCCCCCGGGTAATCCCCGCCCACTGCGCCACACCGACCGCCTGGGCCCCGCCTGCGCCCCCTCCTCTCACCTGCCTATCCGACAGGAACAACGCGTCCTTGTGCTCCGAGCTGTCCAGGTTGTCGAACTCCCCGACGCGCACGTCCGAGCCCGCGCCGCTGACCACGTAGTACACCGACTCATCGTCGGGCTGCATGCGGTGAGGGGTCGGGCGGGGGCGGGGACACGCGTGCAAGGAGGGCGCGGACGGCCCCAAGGTCAGGGACGACTAGGCAAGTCCGCACCAAGGATGGAATGGATGGCAAACGGATGGTTTGGATCCAGGACATGGATGGAGATGTGGATCACACGTGTGCACATACTCCTTTAGGATTGGAAACTGGTACTCATCATCAAGCATATAGGCAGCTCCAGGTTCATATGGTAAGTATATTGGTGCTTAGTTTGGGTCGGGCGGGTCTCATATCTACACACACACACATCCTTTACGGCGCTACTCCGCCCGCGCATGTCACGCGCTCTTGTTCTGCCCGCCTAAGCAACACGGCGATCCTCTGTCTGGGCGTTTTTCTTTTCACCCCCTTACGGCAAACTCACTGCGCATGTGCAGGACCTAGCGAGAGGGCCAGCCTGGATGGCCTCACTGTGTTTCCAAACACACCTTGATCAGCTGCTGGTCGTGTTCGTGCCCGTTGATGTAGGCCGCCACGCGGTAGCGGTTCAGGTAGGGGATGAGGGACGCCATGTAGCGGCAGTCGTCGGAGCCCTGACAGGGGAGCGTTGCGGCGGCGGCGGCGGCGGCGGCGGGGATTGAAAAGTAAAGAAAACCCGGCGGCGCGGGTGCGATGCGGTGGGCCGGGGCGGGGCGGGGCGGGGAAGATGTTGAACCGGGAAACAAGCCCAGAATAGCCAGTCCCGGGATTCGAACACGGGCGCAGACGGGCCACAACGACACAGCGTCGAGGCGCGTGCCCGCCTGCCCGCACGAACGGCACACCAGCAGGCAACTGACAAAACCCACCAAAGCAGGCTGACTCTTAGCAGTAAGCACCCGCGCCCAGGCATGCATGCATGCCCCAGAGCCCCGGGGGCTCCGACCCACACGCCCCTGCCCGCGGCCTACTCCCGAGGGCTTGCTCTCCCACGCTTCTGCCCCCGGCCTACCTCCTCCGCGCAGTGGACGCCGTACGACCAGATGGGGTGGTGCCCCACCACCAGCCTCCACTTGGAGCCGCTGAGGTAGGAGGCGTTCAGCTGCTGCTCCAGCTGTGACCGGATCGCGTCCGCGCTCTGGTTGTTGACGCCGTACAGGAAGGACGACCAAATGCGGTCGCGGTACGAGTAGATGAAGGGGACCGTGTCCTGTGGGGTCCGCGGCGGCGGCCCCGGGTGGTGAGGCGATGGCGGGGCCAATGGGTGCGAGAGAGTGGGTCGTGATGGCACAGCCGAGCACGGTGAGGGCATCAGCGCAAAAGGTCGAAGGGGCGGTGGTGCTGTGCGCTTGTGCGAGTGCGTGTAACTGCCCCACGTAAGATGGCCCGCTGCCTGATGGGTGGTTGCAAACTTGCAATGCCGCATGGGCGCTTGACGGCTTGGTTGGAGGGAGCCGTGGGGAGAAAGGGGACAGCTTGCGCGATGCTGGGGCATCCAGGCAATGAGACCATGCCCTCCAAGCCCCTCCATGCCCTCCAAGCCCTCCAAGCCCCTCCATGCCATCTATGGCCTCCAGGCACCTGGCCCTCTGAATGCCCCGAGCGGATTCGCCCCGACGCCCGGACTCCGAGTGACCAGGTGCGGGAGGGACTAAGTCGCTCTTCCGCCCCTCGACAGTGAATCCATGATAAGGCCGACACTGGTTTACGCGTGCGCCGGAGTATGACCGGGTCCAGGAGGGGTAAGACGCTGCTGCTGCCGCTTCGGGTGCTGCTGGTGCCCCGGCTGCTGCTGCTGCTGCCTCGGCTGCTCTAGCTACTGCTCTCCAGCTACTGCTGCTACTGCTGGTGCCCCTAAAGATCCCAATCCCGGGCCCCAGGTCTGCCCGCGAGCAACCACGTATCATTACCAACTACCCCTCAACCACCAAAACCTGACCAACACCACCATCTTCCGCCAATCAAGCGGCCCGCACCGCACAAGTCCGACCGACCCGCCAAACCCTCCTGAACCCCATCCCCCAACCCGGACTCACCATGAACAATATGTCCAGCGTGTTGTTGTTTGCGCTGTCCCCGGATGCCGCCGCCGACGACGACGACCCCGACGCACCCCCCAGCGGGAACCTCCGCGTCACCACGTTGCCCAGCGTCGCGTTCCAGTGCCTGTTCAGCCCCGGGGCCGTCTCCCAGTAGGGGCTGATGCAGCATCTGCCCCGGCACTGCTCCTCCGAGGTAGGCGCCCGAAGGCAGCCCGTCTCGTTCGCCGAGTTCCCCTTCGTCAGCGTCGAGGGGTCCACGGCGTCCCCGTAGTCTGTGCGGCGCGTGCGGTGCGTGAAGACGGCGGTTCGGCATCAAACACACGCGGGACGAGAACAACCCCAGAGAGGGAACCGACTCCGACCGGAAGAAACAGGCGTTTGGATGTGCGAAACAGGCGTTTGGATGTGCGAAACAGGCGTTTGGATGTGCCCCCAATATGTCAGGTGTTTCGTCAGGGGCTCCATGATACCGGGGGCGGGGCGGGGCGGCGAGGCAGCAGCCGTGGTGGACCCAAGGGACGCGGTCCTGGCCTGGAGCTGCACGCGGCACGGGCGCCCGCCAGCTATGTATGCCGACCGGGTCGGTCGGGCGACAGGGCGTCATCCCGCGGCCGGCTCCATCCCGACAGCCGGCCCTAGTAGCCTGAGCAACGCCACAATGACCGCACACCGTCGTCAGACGGCATAAAACCAAACCCCCGGCGCCTGCACCCCAGTCACCCCCGCCGCCTGCACCCCAGTCACCCCCGCCGCCTGCACCCCAGTCACCCCCGCCGCCTGCACCCCAGTCACCCCGCCGCCTGCACCCCA